>JADHYT010000506.1:0-10848 GCA_027604725.1 Entophlyctis luteolus
AACTGGCCGCGCTGCACAAACTTGTCCAGACGCGCGATAGTAATGTCTCGGTGCTTCTGGAGAGTGTTGAGGTTCGATGCCAGTGGTGGCGCGTGTCTGGGTGTGGCAAGCATGGTTGTTTTTTGCCCAGAATTTATTTGGTAGCAGTGTAAACAGGTGGTGGTCCAAGCAACAGGAACGCCAAAAAGAAAAAGAATGCGCATCGTGGCGCAGGAGAATGTCATTCGTTTGGACACACGCATGATTTCACAGATGGCTGTCGCCCTTTTTCTTCGTTGTGTGAGCCTCGGGCGGTCGGTGGTGGTGGTTTTGGTTGCTGCGGCGGGCGTGGCGGGACGTTTCCACAGCTTCGACATTGTCGGGGGCGCCCCAAAGCGCGCAGAATTCCTCGCGCTCGCGTGCAAGCGTTTGTTCGAGCTCAGACGCCGCGGAAGGTGCGAGGACGCGCTTCATGGCGCGCACGGCCGCGGGATACGCGTCGGCCATGTCTGCCAGCAGAATGTCGCGCACAGCCGCGTCGAGCGCGCATGCGGGAGACCTTGCATGCTCCTGGGCGCGGTGTGCTTCATTGGCGGCGGGTGCGGCGGCGGGGGCGGCGACATGCGTCGCGATTCCGGCGGCGAGACACTCGTGCGCGTCGAGCACGCGCGGGCGCGTGAGGATGCGCAGGGCGTTCGCGGGGCCCACGAGGCTGCGCAGGCGCGCCGCGCCACCCCAGCCCGTGACAACGCCCATGCGCGTCTGCACGAACCCCGCGCGCGCGTCGGGCATCATCAGCCGCAGGTCTGCCCACGCCATCAGCTCCGCGCCGCCACCCAGCGCGTGGCCGTCCACGGCCGCAATCGATATCAGCGGCAGCCGGTGCAGTTTCAGCATGTTTCTGTGCATGAGCTCGGACATTTTGCGCGCCTGCATTGAATAGTCTGGCAGGGACGACGATGCTGATGACTCGGATTTCGCAGGCGATGCCGCGTCCAAAGCTGGCGTTGACGGTTTTGACGGCGACAAAGGCGACGACGAGCCAGCCGCCGACAGGTCGAAGCCGGCGCAGAATGTTCGTCGTGTATCCACTCCGCTTCGAACAGGCGCCCCATCAATAATCAAAGCGCATAAGTCCGGTTCCGAGCCACTCATGGCAACTTCTAGCACATGGTCCAACACTTCCCCAAGTTCTTCCATCATTGCCGGAGAGATAGAGTTGCTACGATGTGGATTTGATATCTGAACATGCGCGTAGCTCTTCGCCTTGGAGCCGGTGCCGACACGAACAATCCGACGCAAGCTGACTGACGATGACATCACTGAAATTCTTTCAAAAAGCACATCCAATCACCCTCACCAAAACAAAAGGAAAAAAAAAAATGTATAAAAAAACTACAAAGGAGCCGAATTAGCAAAACAATTCACAGGCTTTCTTTTTCATCCATCTAGCTTGTAGTTCCTGCCCAGTTGGCAGTGAAATCAAAGTCCCTAAATTCAGCCTGGCTTGACGCGCCGAGAACCGTCGCAATGGGAGTGAGCACAGGCCTCTCCCTTGTAAATTCAGCATCAAAGTTCGAAACGTCCCTCTCCGATTTCTTGAAAAAAAAAAAAAGAAAATTAAAAAATTTAAAATAAACGGCAACAATTTTTCAAAATTTAGGAAACGAAAAAAAGCAAGACAGAGCGCTCAATAACAAAGTAACAAGACTTACAATCACGGGTTTCCAAGGTGGTACAACCCGCCTTTCCATGAATCCTTCCCAGTCCTGCCCTTGGAAGTAAGGGTGTCTCTTCACTTCTTCGGCTCCCAAGCGACCGCCTCCCAAACGAACTTTGGGATCCTTTTTCAAAAGCTGGACAAAAAAATTGCTGAGACAGGAAGCCCCGAAATTATCAGCGACAAACACTCACCCCTTGGATCAGACTCAAAGTTTCATGGGGCATATTGGGGGGGTAATCAATGGCGTCTGACATAATGGCTTCCAATATATCGCCTTCTTCGTCGCCACGAAAAGGATACTTGAAACAAACATGAGCCACAAAAAGACAGCTTGGCAAAACGCAAAAACTTTCGGTCACCTTGCCAACCAGCATCACGTAAATTAATATTCCAAAGCTCCACCAATCGACCGCACGGCCGTAGCGATCCTTTTGATTCAAAATTTCCGGCGCCATGTAGTCGGGCGTGCCACAGTAAGTCTGCAGTTAAAACCGCGTTTAGGTCAACAAAGGAAAAGCCGATTGTCGTAATTTGGAAAAACTTAACGGTTGTGACAAATCCGTAGGGCATGTTTTCTTTGCAAATTCCATAGTCGGCAACTTTGATATGGCCATCGGGGCACATTAAGATATTGTCGAGTTTCAAATCCCTGAACACAATTCCGCGAGATAATGGTTAAAAAGGAAGACCAAATACATCATGTACGATACCGGTATATGATGTTGTTCTTATGGAAAAATTCAAGTGCAAGAAGAACTTCGGATGCATAAAATTTAGTTCGAACTTGACTGAATCGTTTTTTCTCCTGGATATGGCACATCAAATCACCACCGCAGACGTACTCCATGACAAAATAGAGACGCGTATCGGTCTGAAAGCACGAATGCAGATTTACGAGGAAAGGGTGGTGTGATTCAGATGCTTTCTGAAAAATTCGCTTCTCCAGTTTCGCACTGATATTTCAGTCAGTCAGTCACTCTCGAAGGAAAATGAAAGCAAAAATCAGTTGCGAACCTCGCAACGTCGTCGCTTTGAATGATGAATTCCTTTTTCAGCGCTTTCATCGCATACAGCTTTTTCGTTGTTTTTTCTTCGATAAGCATGACCTGAAAAACAAGTTGCCCGCACGGAATTAGATTTTGATCATATTCTAAGAACAAGTTTGCAACCTTTCCGAATGCGCCTCGTCCCAAAACTGCTAAAAAGTCGAAGTCTTCCAATTTCACAGACTTTTTTATCACAACATTCTTAATCTGTGACCTCAGCTGCTCGATTTTATCTTCTTGCGTCCGCGTCATAGCTGCCACGGCTGCAGCTGTTTTGTTTTCTCCTGAGAAAAAGTTTTCACATTGAGACACAAAAGTGACAAACTTGGAAAAAAAAAACAGTACCCGTCCTATCCTTTTCTTGCCGCTCAGCTTCTTCAAGCTCCTTGGCATGCTTCCGCCGTTCTGCATCCTCAAATGCTTGAACAAGAGTGATTGCCATGTCGGGTGTCAGTTCACAAAAGTTTGGCACCATCGGTTTGCACGCAGTATGAGCACATTTGCCACATTCCGTGCATTTCTCCATTCTTGCACCGGGACCCATCATAACTCCACAGTGAGCGCACCACGATGTCAGGACAATCTTTTTCGGCTGGAAACGATGCGGGATCCTGTAGTTCAAAAGCTGCCCAGTGTTCAGATCCTCATCCGGTCTGGCCTGCAAAAATGAGGATGATTATAAGATCGGGACACGCGAGCAAAGTTGCATTGACTCACATTTCGAATGTCCGCCAATGTGATGCACTTGGTAATCACATTCCCATAGCATTTTGCATGACACATGTAATTGCAGCCTGTGAAACATTGTTCACATCCAAAAATCGTTGCTGAAAAATTTTCACCTTGGCATTGATACCATTGTGTTCCCGACCCCGAAAATTCGTTGCAAACGGCGCATTGATACAAAAGTGACTGAACAGAATAGAACTTATGCCCATTACGTGGAAAAGCCTTTTGAACAGCTTCACGACGGAAGACCTGATCGCGCTGAGTTTTCGTTTTTGTTGCCGCAACTGGGTGGTGAGGAATGTAAGGGATATGGAGAGTAGTCTACCAAAAAAAAAAAAAAAAAACAAAAAAAAAACAACTTTGTCAATACCAAAGCAAGCTCTGATAAGAATTTGTCCCGCCGGCTCTAAATCGAGCCATAGATCATCCACGTCATTCACATTTGTAGGAAGACCGTTGGGATTCTTCGCTTTCAGATCGTCTTCCAAATCACCAATTTTGAACCAAATAAGGCCGAGAAGCATTCCACCTGGATGACTGTAAACGCATATCTCAACCTCTTGAGCGCGGTCCACTTGTACGTCAAGAGTTTCGTCCCAACGGCTGCTGCTACGTCGCGATGTGTATTTGATGATTCCGTCAATAGCTACTACAGCGATTGCTTCGTTCTGAACTGCAGTACGGCCAACCAAATTCGATGCCCCAAAAAGTTTCAACTTTAAGCGACCGGTACATTTCCGGCGAATATCTGTTGGTTTGTTTTGTTCCCAAGGAAGCAAAAAACCGGCGGAAAATGCACTGACCTGTCAGGACGTCGTCTTCTTCCGTTGTGGAAACGTATAATGCATGGTACCGATGTTTTGATTTCTCTAGCACAGTAATTTTCGCATTGCTCTCCGCCATCTTCTCTTTCAATTCGTCTTTGATTTTTTGATCCACAGGTCCAGTGTTAAGGTTGAGCATGGCAGTGAGCAGATTTTCTGTTCCTGTTTTGACTTTTTGCTCAGTGTCTAACTTGTGCAAAACTTCGTTTCGGCGATAATTGACTTTATCCGTTGTGATTGAGTTACCGTATTTTAACAAATCTGGGATTAAAGGCAAAACAGGATGTCGCATCACAAGAAATTCAATGATATTTATAAGGATTATTGAACGAAATGTAAGGATGAGTGATATAAAGGACAAAAAAAAAAATAATCACCTAATGTCGTAGCCACATTAGATCCTGGAGGTTGCGGAGATATTTGTGGAGGGATGCCAGAGTTTTCGTTTCCAAACAAGTCGCGATAACTCGAGGCGTGCGGTGTGTTGCCAAGGCCATTTGTGGATCTGCCAAAAATGTTTACGAAGGAGTTCTGTTGGGAACGTTTCCCAAGCGATGGGGATTCAAAGAGTACTGGCGAGGAGCCATGATTGATGCGTGCACTGCCAAGGGCACCCACGGCAGGGTTGGGAGTTGCCAAATGCCTCATGCTTTATAAGCACCAAAAAAACGTTCAGTTGATTCACAGTCAAAAAAATGGGAACTTACTTATGATGGGGTGGGATGGGAGAACTTTGAACGTTCATTGACGAGGCCACGGCATCGCGTAGCATGCCTTCTAAATACTCCAACCTGCGCTTAGTCTCAACCATGCTCGCTTCGCATGCCTCTCTCGCTTGAAGATCGGAGAGTTGGCGGAACATAAGCGTTGCGCCGTGCAGAACCTTCTTTTCGACCTCAATCTTGCCCGTGATATCTGCAATAATCTGATTTTGCTGCTGCTCGGAGTGCAAGGAAGCGGACAGGAATTGCGATGAGGAATTTGACTGCGACAGTTGGGAAGTAGACTCGCTTGCGCCGCCAGCACTGGTACTAGCTATTGTCCGAACATTAGTTGGAGGCGTGGGATTTGAACCGCTGTTGTTGTTCCCGCCGGCCATTGGCGCGCTGTTGGCGACGTTTCTGGCGCTCTGACTGCCGGCGGAGTTCTGAGTAAGGGGGGAGGGAAATTCAAATGGCTGGACTGATCGAAAGAAGGAACGAACGAACGAACGGGGTAACGAACGAAGAAACGAACGAAGAAAAGAAGGAGGGATGGATGGGTAGGTGGATAGACAGACACAATGCACGGACCATGGGGATCGCGACGCGCACGGGTTGGGATGCGGGTGAATCTTGTGAGCGAGCGGAGAGCGTGGAAGGAGGGCAGGACCGGATGGAGTTGAATCAACGGCGGCGGCGTGTTGGAGTGGTTATGGCAGGAGTGGATGGTTGGCCTGGAATGATGATGGAGGAAGTTCTTTCACAACAATGCCAAATTCTTTGGGATCACTCAGGCACACGCGCCGCGGCAATTATGGGCACGATCAAGCATCATGGCCAGCCACATGATTACATAATGACAGAGCGAGTGCGACAGTCAGACAAGCCAGGACGCAGTCGATCGGGTTTTTTCGGTCAGTTCTGGTCAGTTCTGGTTAGTTCTGGGGCGGACGCGTCGGTGAGACAGGGGCGCAAATTGCTGCTAGCATTGCATGCCGCGTGGTGGTGGCGAGTGCAAGCACTGCCAGTGCGTGGGTGGGTGCTGGCTGTGCCGTGCGATCAAATCAATCTCACCAATCCCATTTCGCTTCTTCACTCACTCACTCATTCAATCACTCTCACTCTCACTCTCACTCTCTCACTCTCCCACCCTCGCACTCTCCCACTCTCCAGCGCCTGGTGTCCCTCTGCCTGCGAGCAAGTGCAACGCCCCCCCTCCCCACCTGCATCTGATCCCGTCTGTCCTCGCCCGCCCCGGTGTCCCGCACTATCACCAAAATGAGCACCACCACCACCGACACTCCTGCGGCGGCAGCTGCCGCCGCCCAAGCCGCCTCCTCCTCTTGGACCGCCGATGACTCCAATGCTGCAGACTCCCTCCCGCAACAAGGCGACGGTGGTGCCCACTATGCCAACAGAGATTCCATGTTTGCCGACTCAGAGGTCGGCAGCAACCCCAACTTCGCCGACTTCCAGTACTCCACCTCCGCCGGCTTCCCCGCCACCACAAGCGCTCCTCCACCGTCATTCCTTCCTTCTACCGCCCCCCAGTCCTATCCAAATGCCACTGCCATGCCGAAGCGGTTCATGACCAGCCCACTCAAAGACAGCAGTGGTGGCTCAGAATCTGCCGACACCATCATTCCACTCAGCAATCCTGTCTTCCCCCCTCCCTCCACTGGCATTGCTGCAGGCACTCCAGTTCATTCAGCTCCATCCGGTCTCGCTTCCGCCCGCAAAGCCATGTCTTACGCATTTGGAGGTTTGTTTGTGGAATCCATGAAAAATTTTCTGATGGTTGTGGTTGTACCTTGCTTTTTGTCCCGCAGCCGAAAAAGAGGAGCGCACAAACAAAGGCAATACCAAGATTGTGATGGATCTCTTGTCTGAAATGTGGATTTTCAACCTCTTGTTCTTGATGGGCGCAATTTACTTCATGACTTTTTATCTGGGGAAGCTCCAGAGTTACGACGATTATTACCTTTGGAACACTGGATGTTATTGGAAAATTGGTCAGTCTCTCCGTGATATTTTCCTTTTTCGGTTATTTTTTTTAAGTCTTTTGGATGGCGTTTTATTCAGGTTGGCTGTTGCCGCTGCCTTATACTTTAATTTGCTTGTTTGGTCTCATTTTGCCTTACCGAACGCCCAAGTTTCTCAATTATGCCGCCGAAGGCATCAAAAAGCGCCGCCTTGACAATTTGTACATTGTTACTGTCACAAAAGGAGATAACAAGGAGGTGATACAATCAAAATTTTTTTCTTGCGTTCGATCGACACTAAACTAAAACGGAATGTAGGCGGTTATGCGAGCATGGGATGCTCACAGACATCTTGAAGCCTTCCACCCTGCAATTCGCGTCCACGTGCTGACGGACGAACCTTACTTTTTTGATGGGATCAATTGTTATACGTGTCCTAAGAATTACGCCACTGCAAACTCAAAGTACAAAGCGCGAGCGCTTGAGTGGTATCGTCAAACAATGAAATTCACCGAACATGACTGGATTCTTCACTTGGACGAAGAATCTGTTATTGATGATGAGTCGGTCAAACGAGTTCTGGAGTTCATCTGGTATCAAAAGGACTATCATTTCGGGCAAGGCGTCATTTTGTACAACCAGTACAAATACTGGTCGAACTGGGTATTCACTGTCGGGGATGCTATTCGTGTTGGTGACGATTTGTCTCGCTTTCAGCTCCAGTTTAGTAGTGTTATGTCTTAAATTTTTATTTTTTTCGTTTCCTTGCCACTTAATCAAACGAACAGGTACACTTACTTCCACCGACCCATTTTTGGAGCACACGGTTCCTTTTTGTTGAACAACGGGCTTGTAGAAAACGCTGTGACATGGGACCTGGGATCTTTAACCGAAGATTACCAATTTGCCGTCAAGGCATGGGACCGTGGTTTTCGATGCGGTAAAATTTGCGCGCTTGTTCGCGAGCAGTCTCCGTTGGACGTTATGGGCTTTTTGAAACAGAGGAGGTTTGTGTCTGATAATCATTCTTTTGGACTTGTCGATTGAAAAAAACGAAATTTTTTTTCTTCTGGGGGGGTTTTTGTTTTTCCAGGCGTTGGTTTGTTGGTATTCGCCGTCTTCCAAATTTTCTTCCCAAGCTCTGGGCCTTTTTCTGGTCTCTGGGTATTTTTTCGCTGTACTGCACGATCGCGTCTATTCCACTCGGATTCTTGTTTCCGTACACAACACCTAGATGGTTTGGATTTCTGAAAGATGTATCTTTTGTCACGTTCGTCTACCTCTACCTGCTGGGTATCTTTGTTCAGGACATTGACAGTGGAAAACATCCGTTGATTGTGTTCATCCACATGCCAATGACGCTGGTGCTCCAGTATGTATGTGTTGTCATGGAGGGATGCGCCGTGATGTATGCTATTGTTGCACCGCGTAAGTTGTTCATATACCGTTTTTTTTTTGTTTTTTTTTTTTGAGATTAATTTTTTTTTCTTTTCTTTTTCCCTATTGCAGCCAAGGACTTCGACGTTATCAAGAAGTGAAAAACCTTTTTTTTTCTCTTTGTTTTCGTTCCTAGAACTTATGAAGCTACATTTTTTTTCTTCTTTCTCCTGTTTGGTTTCCTTTGTTTGTTGTCGTCACAATTTTTGCCGCTGGACTATTTTGCCCATCCATGCGTATAGTGCAGTTTATGATTGTTTTTTTTTTTGATTGTGTGTTCGAAAGAAACCATTTGGCTTTTTATTCTTTTTGTTTGGATTTTGATATCTTTTTCGAGAGGAATCCCTAGCCGGGGATCACGCGCAAAAAAGGAAAAACGCCAACCAGAACATTTACTCGGGGTGCTGCCGGATACGGGGCCGGGGGGGGGGGGGGTGGGTGTGTGGAGAGTCGAGGAAGAATTAGAACAAACAAAAAACTCGTCCAAGCGAAGCAGGAATGCACAAACCGGGTTGGCGTTCGAATAGTGGAACAGTGAGTCGTCGGAGTCGGCGCCCCACGGCCACTTGCTCTGTCTCTTGTGCATGTACGGCAGGGTCTCAAACTCCCTGGGGTGGGCCTTGAGGTGCTGGAGGTGCTCAAGTTCGGGCGGCAGCGCATAGTAAAGGACGGCCAGGAATGCCGGGACGCCCGCGAGCGAGAAGTACAGCCACGTAGTAGTCGACTCTGTTTAGCGCCCCCGTGGGCGGTGGGTGAGCAGTGGGAAAGCAAAACGAAGGGGCGATGGCCGGGCACAGTGTATGACGAATGAGTCAGGGTGAGGTTTTCGTTTTTCGGCCGCGGGGAGATACGAACACAGGCGCAGGCAGGGGCACACAGAGGGCACCGCAGCGTAGGAAGCGGGGCGGGAGCAGGGCGGGCTGCGTCGGCGGTTGCGGGGCCAAAGGGGCTGCAGGGGGGAGGGGGGCAGGCGGTACTCAACTGTGAGCGTGCTCGTACTCGTGGTAGTTGTGCTTCAGCATGGTGTCCTTGATGGACGGGAAGGTGGACGGCACGTCCTCGGTGAAGCGGGCGACGGACGAGGCGGAGGAGGAGCTGTGGGCGGCGCCACGCACGGCGCGCGCGGTCGAGAACAGTCTGCGGGCAACGAACGACATTTCCGAAGACGATGCTGATGAAGATGGGCTGGTTGGTTATTGGATGCCAGGGCAGAGACCACAACCAGAATGGTCCCGTGTCCGCCGCCTGTGTCTCGCCGCGTCACCCCTGCGCCTGCGCCTGCGCCTGTGCCTGTTCGTCCGCCCCCCACGCGTTCTGGCCGCCCGCCACCGCCGCCACCGCCGCAGGCCCACGCCGCGCCGCCGGCAGCGTGATCAGGTCGGCGTCGAACAGCTCGACAAACTGCTGCGTCAGGTAGCGCGACTTGCTGCCGGCGAAGGCGCGGTACTCGACGACGATCGAGTTGAAGTTCCATCCGGCCAGCTTCCGCAGGCACCCGACAAACGCGCCCGTCTCGTGGATGCCCGACGTGCACACCACCATCACCGGGTGGTTGCGCATGTCCAGGCAGAACTCGATCCCGTCCTTCACCGTCTCGTCGCTCAGCGGCTTCCACGACGACGACGCCGCCGCCGCCGCCGTGTGCACCAGCGTCGCCGCTCCTGCAAGCACAACGTCTTTGCTTTTACCGACCGCTCCTGAGTGCACCCCGTGTTTCTGTTCGACATTTCGCAGCGTGAGTTTCAAGTACCCCGGCAGTCGGTATCACCGGCCGGCCAGTCAGGAAACACAATTTCAGAAAATAATAAAATAAAGTAATAAAAAACAAACGCAGAGAACATTCCTCCACCAACCAGCCGAATTCCAGCCTCTTCGATAAAAGAAGCAAACGGGCGCTAGACACGGCAATGCAATACATCAGTCAATGAAATGAAAAGAAGAAGAAAAAAAAAAAAAGGGCGCCATCCTCCATACAGAAAGCGGCTCCTGCACGAGAAGCAAGACCGACTTCAGATTCAGCGCACGCAGAAACTCTATCTGATGCGCCTCGATCATGCTTGATGCGCGGTATATTCCCGGTTCCACAAGCCCAAACATGTCCGGGGCGTGCAGTGTCGCAAATACGTTCGACGACATTTTTTCTCCCGCTCACATAAAATCTAACAACCCTTGGGTGTTCTAACCTAAAGCATCAACTTATTGAAACACAGCAACATTTCACCCGTTCCTCCACAAAAAAGAAAAACGTCCACTATCAAAAGCCAACAAGAAAAAGATAAAATATAGAAAAAAAAATGACAGCACCACACAGGACACTAGCAAAACTTCAGACTCAATTTAATCTGCGTTCGCATCATCGTCCGAAATGATGCGCAAGAAGACCTCCTCGAGGGTGGTCTGCGAAATGGCCCACTGCAGCACTCCGTG
>JADHYT010000507.1:0-10795 GCA_027604725.1 Entophlyctis luteolus
ACATGCAAGTCTCCTGCCACACGGAGAAATTCAAATGAATTTGGCTTTTGGTAAGTCCATACGGCTCATATAGTGAGTTTATTGCCCCATCGCTTATGACCTCGGAAACTTTCAATGAGACACATCTCAAGTTCATTTTTGGAGGCTGCTCTCTATCAAATACCTGCGATAAACATTATTTACGCACGTTTCGCCTGTAACTAGTACAGTCATGGAGCTCTTCATTTCATGTCCAAACGTAGTACTAGTTCGGACATGACTCAGAGAGAATTTTAGGCTTCTGCTTGAGCGGCCAACTCAGAAGGCCTGTCAACAGGATTTTGGGCATGATGAACGTTATTCCGATTTTTGATCAGAAAGAATTTGTTAATTCAGAGGAAAGTGCTGGACACTCATGGTCATACCCCAAAATAGAAGAACTTCTATTCACGCATATGACAGAATTGCAAAAACCGAGTAGAGGCCATGATTCTGGCAGGTGATAGAACCGGAGAAAACTGAGGGAAAAGCAGGCCCACCGGACATGTCAAAGTGCTAATCAAGATATAACATTTTGAGCAGAAAACGACAATCGAGCCATCTTTCCTAGTCACACTGTGCGTCATTGCGTCTGTTACAGCGACCTGTTTTCCTCACGTTTGAAAACCACATATATTTTAGATGTCAACCTTGAGAAGACTTTCATTTCGACAATAATACAGGAATCTGATTCCTATCGACGGGACGAGGTGCTTAGATCTTTTGCGGAATGCTCGGGTCCCAGCAGGGAAAGAACTTGGGCACGGTTGTACCACTTTTTTGTCATTTTTGTGGCACAACCTGCAGTGGCAGTTGGAGTTCATCTGGCAATTTCTCTTTGATCAAACGTTTTAAATGCTGATGTTGCTGCTGTTGTTGGTGCATACCTGGCACCACAGCCATGAAAGCTATTTACAGCACAGAGCTTTGAAATACTGACGCAATGCACCTACCAAATGCAAATTCAACTGTGGTAGCTGCAGTGGTTAAGGGATGACCGTTGCGGTGGATACTAACTCAACCGCTCTCACACGGTTGGCACACCAGGCCGCAGCATCGCTGCTTTCCTATACGATCGCAGTCATCATAGTTACGTCTGTAATTGCGGCCCTCTTTCTTGTTCCATGAATAGTACGGCCCAAGCATACTTCTGAAGTTTTGTGAGCTAGTGTAGAGTTGAATTCCAGCCGGCATACCATCCGAATTCGTCTACCAGCCGGGCTTCCTTCCGAACTTCTTACATTCAGCAAATTGAAGTCACTATTTACACAATTCACCGGAAGTTCCCAGTGTTAATAATTTGAGATTTACTTGCGTTCTGATTTTAGTTTAATTTGTCGAAAGTTCTTCGCATAAACGCATGCTCATAAATCATGACACCATTTGCAATTTTATGTCTCCTCTGCTTAATGCATACTGGCGAATTTGTTTCCCTGAGAATAGACAATTCTTCAGATAAATCAATGGGCAGAGATAATGTTTGAAGTTTTTCACTTGACGATGACAGGATAACTTCACGCACTCCTACGCGGACTTTGCTGAACAACGCATCTTTCTGATAAAACATTTGCCAGCGTTTTTTGATTTATGACCGATATTGAGAATCTGAGCCACTGGATCAAGCAACCTTGGTCAACATGTTAATCTTTAATCAATGGGTTGCAATTACCGTCGCCAATGGTTAGGCTTCTCGAAGACAATGTGCTGTACAGATTATACATATACACTCTGGAACGCACCGCTCAGAAACGCCAAATACACATTCAGGCGAAGGCGATGCGGTTTCTGAAGCGAAAGACAGTTAAAAGTTCACAGGTCACATGCCAAAACATTTATGGTTCCGTACCAATTTGAAAAATAATTAAGTCGAGCGCGGCGCATCGTTCGACACCAAATTGAGCTTGTTGTGAGCCGTATTGGTGGAGATGCCATTGCATAGTTACCGTATTGCCAACTTGAATGTAGAAGAACAGAAGTGGATGAAAAGAAATCGCGTAAAGCAGAAGGCAAGAGACATACTTGTGATTAAGAGCAACAAAATTCCCAAGTGCACCAAGCGATTTTCATGAAAAATTGTCATTGGGAGGTGGCAATCGCGAAATCTTTCCGAAATCTTTCACGTCCATATGCCGCAGTCACCACTGCCACCGCTACCTCCACTGTCCCTGACGCAAGACAGTGCAAACGAGCCGCAGTTGGCGCACGAAATCGCGCGCCCATTGCCTCAGATCGCGCCAGGGAAGCCCGCAAACAGCAGCTTACAACCCGCCGCAGTAGACTCCGAGCGCGCGCCGTCGCCGCGGATATCCCGCATATCCAGCACGTTTCCATCGCGACTGAAATGGAACGACGCACGGCAGATCCAGTTCATCGACACAGCCACTGACTACTCGCCATTTGTCGCGACACCTTCCAGTGCACTTCCACCGTCCATGTTCAGACCTCCGGCAACCACACCTGTCTCTCCTATTATTCCTGAATCCTGCGAAGACTCTGAGCCAAAATCCAGCAGATTCGAAGTTTTGTTTGGGCGAGTCTCTGCATTTTTGTTTGCCACTTACGAGCAAAAGCGACGCGATAGCACAAAGATCCGCCCATCCGACGATTCAAAAGCTGGGGAAAATTTCAATTGGCGGAACTTGGAAGACCCTATGAGCGATAATGCGACTGGTCGAATGCTGAATGACACTGAGTTTGACACTTTTGCCGAGTACGTCACGCCATACCTATCCTTCAAATCGAATGAACTTGAAGAAGAATATGTGTCGAAGGTTATTTTACCGCATTTGGTTTTGACCGTCAGGTTCGGGTCTCTTGCGATCGGCATTTACACGCTGGTTCAAATGTGTTTCTGGACCAACGAAATTCAGTCTGGGTTGACTTTTATTATTCTGGGCATGGCATTGTGTTTAAGTTTCGTCAGCTTCTTCTTATCGACTTGGAAAAAGGCAAAATTTTTTGTTCAAATTTATTCCGGGAGTCATAACGGGTACATTACGCTTACCTTGGTCGAAGTGAGTCCAAAGAAAAAAAGTACTGCGAAGTCCCTGAAATTTTCCAAAAAAGCTTGTAATGATCTGCAGCTGCCTAACTTTTGATTTTCTGCGATATCCGGACAGTCCTGGCAGCTTGGTCGGATCTGCTGCAAATGTTACGATTATATACTTATTTTTGACTTCTGGGTTTTCTGGTCTCTTCATCAACCGAATTGCTGCTGCTTTTGCAACGCTGATAGTGGTCAGCTACAAGAGCGCATTGATTTACAACCAAGCAACCGACAGTACACAAGCTCTTGCCTCAGTTTTTATCTACTTGCTCCCGATTCTGGCATCGTATCTACTCTGCATGGAATCTGCGTACTATGGGGACAAGGATCGGAGAATGAAGTTCGTGATATGCTATCTCTATTGTAGTTTTTCTTAATAATATATTTCAGACTCTTGAACACAAAAATTATCAATGCTCGCCTGAAGGAGCTTCAGGAAGGAAGCAAAAAGACTGAGTATTTGCTATCACTCACCCTGCCGCCAATGATTGTGTCCAAGTTAAAAGACGTAGGCACTGGCAACTTCGACCTTATTGCGGAGCGCTTTGACATGAGTATTCTGCAGCATGAATCGCGCTGTTCGCTTACATGTTTCTTGCAGCTTCCGTGATGTTCACTGACATCAAAAATTTCAAGGAGATCGCGCATTCGATATCTACCGAAAGCGGAGTAAGTTTACTCAACACGATATTCCACCACATGGATGAAGTCCGAACAAGGTTTCGAAATCTTGAAAGGATAAAGGTGCGATCTGGTCATCCCAAAGAAAGCCATTCACAGATGAGATACAGACAATTAATTCGAAAATGCTTCTTGTTGGAGGATTGGACAAGGTCGATAGGGTCAATCACTTGGTTGAGTTGATTGATTACGCGTTAGTTCTTCGCGATTTGTTCAAAGACGAAGTTTTGTATCCAGTCAGCGGAGGAAAAGACGGTGCTCTGAATCTAAAACTGCAAATTGCCATGGGGATTCATAACGGTTGTCATTCTAAATGGTTTTGTGGAAAAACACAAATTCAACTTTTTTGATGCAGGACCGTTGGTCGCTGGAATTGTCGGGAAAAAGACGTTCTGCTACGAGGTGTACGGAGACGTTGTCAACACTGCGAGTCGGATGCTCTCGATAGCCTCTGGCGGTCAGATTGTCGTGACATCACAAGTGTGGGAAGCGATTTCTTCAGGTGACATGGGTTTGCCGAATCACTGTTCATTCTGCTCTGCAGAGTATCGAGGAGTGCTCATTGGTGAGCGAGCTGTGAAAGGAAAAGGCAACATGTGCGTCTATTCAATCGAAAGCAGCAAGATTAGTGAGGACCTCAATCGAATGCAGTTCGCAAACACGCCCGTATCGTCGCCGAGTATATGTGGGTTCCCGGCTCTATCAGGCAGCTTTGAATCCGTCGGCCGCGACGGCCAGTTTCCTGTCGATGACGGCATGGACGCATCGGAAGCATACCGTCGGAGGCTGAGCCGCGCTGCCCAGAAATCTGTCCGACCGTCGTTCCAGATGAGCCGCGGTAGCCGCAATATCAACAAGAAAATTATCAGTGACGTCGTGACTGCTGCCACCTCCGGCGACAAACAGCAGCTGCCGAATCTGTCAGAATTGGATTTTTCCTCAGCTGCTGATGTGCGACCAGCGGATGTCTCAGACATTCAACGGATATCGTTGGTGTTGCCACAACCTCGAACTGCCAGTATTGGTGTAACACCTAGTTATATTGCGTTCGAGCAGCTGTCAAAAAAGTCCAGCGTGCTCGATGTAATGCCCGTTAACAATGAATTACCTGAAACGGGCACCTACCGAGGAATCACCGTTGACGTCAGAGAAACAAGTTCTGGCCCCGCGCTAAACGAGACCAACATTCCGCCAGAGAGAAACAACATCTCAGGAATGGCGGCAAATGATTGCCTTAGTTCGCCAACCACTAATACCCAAGCTGAACATAGACGGAGCAGCCAAGCTGAACGCAGGCGGAGTAGCTTTTTCAACAGGGGCGGAACGAGCTTCCGAAATTCTGTTATCATCAACTTGGAAGAAGAGAATGACCCGAAGAACCCAGACCACCGCAAAAGCCTCGCATCTGCACGGCAATCACGAAGAACGTCTCTTGCTTTGCTTGGTGTCCAATCTAATGTACAGCGTCGTTGGTCAACACTGATTTTTGCCAAAGATATGAACCTCAGCATCACATCCAGGTCTAATCTAAACTTGACTACTTCGGACATTGTTTCCCACAAATCCCAAGAAATTGTCAAACGCATCGAATCCATTCCGAATCTTCAAATCAACAGCAGACCAAGTGCTGATATTCACTGGGAAAATGAAGACTGTCCACTCTCATTCGCAGAAATCAACGAGCATGGAAACTTGGAAGAAAATGCATCAGCCAAGCAACTTCTTGAAAGTTTATCCACTCCAACGGTGGACAATGTCGAAGATGTTCATGAAATTCGTGGGCAAGTGTCAGAGGTGTCGCATACTTCTAAGGCTAAGTTTGTGCTTCTCCAAACTGCGCTCGCATATGTTGGCGGTTATAAGGAGAGGCTGACTGACACAGAAAAGGCTGTCTTGGAACATACGGGGACTTTGAATTTTCTAATGGACGACTTGTGTATGGACTTGGTGACACACTCATTGACACCATTTTTGAAGTTTTCTAGTGCAGAATTGGAACGCAGATACGTTCTCGAAACAAATGACAAAATGGGTCAAAAGTTTTGGAATTTCTCAGTCAAAGGAATGACTTGTGAAGCTGTCATTTTGGTGGTTGTCATGACAAGTCTGTACCTCGTCCAAAATTCAGACTTGGAGAGTACCAATGCTGCAGTTCCATTGATAATCACCGTTTTTTTGACTATGGGGAGCCAGTTGCTCATCACGGGCGTCACGACGGTTCCTACAAAATCAATTTTAGGACCATCAACAATGCTGATATTAGCTATTTGGTCTGTTATTACATTTACGATAATTGTCATCATTGCGGGGCTTAACTTTATGGGTCTTACACGATATCCATTGCTGCTTACAGTAGTATTTGCGCAGCTTCCAATGACACATACATTTTTGCTTGACGGAATCACGTTCAGCAGCAAATTAATCATTGCCTTCGGAGTCAGTATGTTTTTCTTTGTGTACAACTTCTCGCTGCACTTGTCCTTTGGCCCTCTTCTGCTTATGGTTCCATACGTTGCGATTTTCCATATGAAGGAAACAACAATGAAAAGCGAATACTTGATGCAACTGATAGCGACAACGCAGGCAAATCTGGTGAAAGAAGAGAACGAAAAAAGTAAAAAGGTGTTGACAACAATCCTTCCCAAGCGAATAATCATAAAGCTTATTGAGGACAATGATGCTATGTTTTTTGAGGAGTTCAGCATGGTGACAGTGCTTCATATGGATATCGCTGGGTAATGCTTGAACCATAAATGAATATGCTGCGCTTTTTTTAAAAAAAAAAACATTGCAGATTTACGGCCATGTCTGCCCAATTAGAGCCGCTTGATATCGTCAAGATTTTCAATAATCTGTTCACATATTTTGATTCACTAATTGAAGAATTTCGACTGGAAAAGATCACAACAATCGGCGACGCGTATGTGGCATCGTCGAACTTGTCGGCAAATGGCCAGGATCCGCGATCAAGTGCAATCAGCGTGTGCATTGTTGCGCTGAAGATGCAGCATTTTGTTGTGAATCACATGAACGAGTCTTTTGTCATGAAGCAAAAACACCGACAGACCCTGTCCATGCGGATCGGAATAAATAGTGGTCCATGCTATGGGGCGATAATGGGCGGGGACAAGAACTTTCGATATGATTTGATGGGAGACACTGGTATGTTCCTTTTTCCGATGTTTGCATGTAGGTGCTCCTGCTGATTAATTGAGACAGTTGCGGTTGCAGAAAAAGTTCAAGAACACTGCGAGCTCGCTCAAGTCTTCATATCAGATACAACACACAAGATGGTGGACAACTACCATGCGTTTAAGACGGATCTTACAGACATCCAAGTTGGGGGGCAGAAAGTGTATCATCTGCAAATGCAGCAGTTTCTTTAGAAGTACCGTGCGTTTATTCTGAATATTTCAGCTTTGCTTTTCAGTTTGTGTTTGCTTGTGTTGTGTCGTCAGGAGCAGCAGCCATCCGCCTGGCAAGACGAAATGCGGTCCACCCTGATTGAGGGCAGAACTGCCAACAATCTTCACCTTCGCGATCGACCTCTATGTTTTCAGTGAACCATACTTCAAGACGTCCACCAATCCAGCTTGCATTACCGGTGCAGCCACCGTCCGGTAACTGCAACAGCCGCGTGCCTCTCCGCTTCGCCCCGTGCCAAGCGCGGCTCGTATACTCCAATTAACATTGGAACTCATCTCACTATTTCAGTTCGCGGCACAGGGTAAGAAATCAGTTTCGATCGCTCCGAAGAAAGGAAGGTGAAAATCCAAGAAACTGACCACCGAGAAACGTAGGTGAACTCAACATGTCTCGAAAGTTCGTATCGTCTGCGGCGCTGTGGTCCCGAATGCATAAGGCGCTGCTACAATTTTTCATACGAATCGGTACTAAGTTCTTGAAACGTGGGAAGAGTGGCGGATGTGCAAACATTGGGTGCGATGATAAAAAAAAAATAATAATAAAAACAGAACAAAAAAAACAAACAACAAAGCCGCACTTTTTATTGCTTACAGTGCGAAGCTAAAGTTGAACAAATTAAGCAGCTCGGCCTCTAGGCCCACTTCGGTGTTTTCATTGCCTTCAGTTCTTTTGTTTGGGACAGCTGGATGCGACTCGGGGGGCAGCACTGCCGCAGTTGCAGGCGGTGCGCGGGTAGGGTCTGGAAGCGCAGGCTCTGCCACGCGATGGGTGATGGCAAGGTTCGCGGATTTCAGTGGCTGCAGCGGCGCGGGTGCGGGAGTAACCTTTGGCGCGGGTGTGGGGTGCTCGACGGTGATATGCAGCGCGTGCTTGATTTGCGCCGCGAGTTGCTGCAACCACGTTTGAGCGTGAAGGATAAGCCGAAGACAGAGCTTACAAACCTGCACTTCGCGCGCGGTGGCGCTGTCGTGCGTGTCTCCTTCGCAATCGTCGCCGCCATCGACCGGCCCGTTTGCTGCTGCGGCTGGACGGGCACTGGCGCGGGCGACGGCAAGCTGTTGCTGCAGCTGCAGCACCTGCGCCTCGAGCGAGTCGTTCGCGCGTCGCAGCTCGGCGAGCGCACGGGCATGGTCGCGGTCAGCGGCGCATGTTTTCTCGTACAGATCATCATACAGCTCTGATCGCGCGAAGGTCACATCGGTGCGAGTGAAATAGACCAATACCTTTCCACGACTGCTCCATTGCCGCGTCCCTTCCAAAGGCACGCGTTCGTCGCATTGCAGTGCCCGTGTAAGGGCTTCTATTACAGGGCGGCGCGTCGGTGCGTGGCTCGGAAGCCAGCGAAGTAATGTTGTTCAGGGAATGCGAGACATGCAGTTTCTGGCTGGACTGCGCCATTGTATCCTGTCCCGGCGTAGTCAGTTCATGAATTCTCACTTCCTGCGACTGCTCTAATCCGTCAGACCGCGTTGTGTCGGTGGCTCCAAAAGGTGGAGGATGGTTCGCGCTGGCAGGCGCGTCGGCGTTCAAAGAAGGATCGAGATTGGTTTTGCCGCCATAATCCACAGGCTTCCTTGTGCGAGAGTTCGCGGCAGCCGATATGGACGGAGTCGGAGACTGGGCCGGCACAACGGGCGCAGTGCGCAGCATGTGTTTGAATTCTGTCGCGTCGAGTTTGTCACGATTTGTTCCTTGCGCACGAGTTTGAAAAACTAAAACACAGTTTCATATTGAATCTTCCTGCTGGAACCCGTTTCCGACTCCAAAAGAAAATCACCAGTCCCCACCATTCTGCAGATTAAAGTTAATACAGAACGAGAGCATGTAAAAATATATATGACCCACCTCAAACAGGTAGTTCGCTGCGAGCTCCTCGTTCTTGTCGCAAGCAAAATATGCCTGCGCAGCAACGTTCCTGTCGAACCCGAGTGCGGTCAGCCTTTCGATCGCTGCGTTTTCTTCGGCAGTGATTTGGATAGTTTGCCCGCCTTCGCGTGCACCTGTCATTTGGCTGTCTTCGTCTTCGTCATAATCGCCAAATGCTTCTACACCTGCACCACCGGCACCGAGGATTTGCAAAAATGCATCGGGATTTTGTTGGATAACCTAGATATAAGGATGAATTTTCACAACACGACACCAAAAAGAAAATCAAAACTTACACGCAGCAGTTCTGGTTGAGATTGACCAAGTTGCTGCAGCATGGGCTGCAGAAGGTGAGGTTGTGCGTGAATCAGTTGTCGAAACTGCTGAAACTCTGGGGTGTTCGCCAGTGCAGTAATACGGTCAAGATCGGTGGCGGGATTGGTGCTGTTTCCAGAGGAGGCGTCGCGGGCTGCAGCTGCGCCGGCTTCGAAAAGATTCACGTAGCCATCTTCTGCTGATGGTGCAGGGGTTGCACCAGTTGCAGGCGTCGCAGAAGCGGCTGGCGGTGCGGCGGATCGTGGCGCAGGTGTTGCCATTGATTCGACATTCTCGGGAATTCCCTGCAAACACCGCCGAAAAATTAACAAAGATGATAATAACAACCACCCACAGTCATCAAGTACTCTGCAGCTCTATCTGGGTTGTTGTAGGCAGCTTTCATTGCTCGCGCCACTTGGTCGGCAGGGAATCCCATTTCAATCAAATTCTGAACAGCCCGCTGATATGCGTCACCAGTAGCCAGAGTGGAGGCATCGAAAGTAGCAGAGATAGTGGCCGCTTCATTTGCGGTAGGTGGCGGCACCGGTGCAGGCGCAGGTACCGTTTCGGTTAAGGGTTCAACCGCAGGAGGAGCTTCGACGACTGCAGCGGCAGATACGGGCTCGGGAGCAGGAACAGAGGGGGTTGCGGAGGTTGAAGCGGGCTTTGGCTGTTTCGCGCGTGTCGATCAAAACAGGAAGAAGACAGATCGTTACCTTAGTGACCATGACGACGATGAATCCGGCCTCCGTGATTCCGCTGCCTTCGACGGTGGCATCGTCCGCGAGGATCTTTCCTAATGCAGAGAGTGACAGTCAGTACGTGCCGCATGCATCCACGGACACGCGCACCAGAGTAAATCAGCTTTTGTTGGGCGGCAGGAAAGCCTTGGGCGGTCTGAACGCGGTCCTTCAGCTGCGCAATCTGAGGTTGGAATATCAGCATAACTGTTTAATGATGCACTCACTCGCCGTCAGGGTCGCGTCGGCGTCTACAACAAACGTCTTCTGCTGGATTGTCTTGAAAGTGACGCGCATTTATTTATTTTTATTTTGTTCACTTTCTTCGAAACCCATCAGCCGGTCTTGCGCAATCAGAGTGCACCATCAAACATCTGAATAAAATATAAACATGAATTTTCTTGGAAAGGCATCTTAGAGAATAATTGCCTGAACAAGGCAGCTTGCAGATTCCAATTGGAGATCTTGCTGACTGTTAGGTTTTTAAGAGTCATGACAAGTATAGTATGTTTGCCAGATACGTATCCGGCGGATATCCGGGATCCTATCCGGCAATTTTTTTTTTTTGTATCCTGATCCGATCCCGGATCCGGCAAATCTGGCAAAGTATCCGGCAATGAATCCGCCAGGTAAAAAAAATTGCCAGGTAGATCCATATCCTATCCGGCAGGCGCCAGATTGAAAAAAATCCGGCAAATGA
>JADHYT010000508.1:0-10714 GCA_027604725.1 Entophlyctis luteolus
CTCTCATTCAACGTGCAAGTGGGACCAAAGTTCAGGGTGAAGGAGTTTGCCCGTCTGACTGCTAGAAGGCCACGCCGCAGTACTGCCGACAGTTCAGAGTCCGAATTCGACAGCGACGAGGGCGAAGAAGACAAGAGTAATTGATTGTTCTTGAACCGCGCGCTCATTTTGCCCCAACGTGCACAGATTTCGACGTTGCGGTTGTTGGAAGAGATGGGAAAGGGTACGCCTGGATAGACCATCTTTCAGACGATGACGACGACGACGACGAAGGGGACCAGCCGAAACAGTTGCGACTGCTGGATGTGTGCGCATTAGGTGAGATTTTGGTGAAAGAGTGTCCCCAGGATCTCACTGTCCACAGCGCGAGAGACGGACTTCCACCAAATGGTAAATGAAATTGGGGATGAGGACGATTCCGACGATGAGGATGAAGACGATCTGTCTCCAGAAGAAGTCCTTGCACGGTCTCGACGCGAACTTGCATCAACAATTGAAAGAGCATTCGACGAAAACCACACGATCGATAACCTCGTTCTTGAACTAAATACGCTGAAGTTTGCCGAAAATTTGGATTTCCACGACATTCGCGCCGTTGCCGTGCCTACAATTCTCTCCCGTGTCTCGGACACTAAGTCCCTGGCTGCCATCGTGAAGCGGTGGGGTGGCGTTCTGCAAAAGTTCTCGAAGCATGTGGACGACCAAATCGACTTGCTGAATGTACTAGTCGACCATTGCCATCACAACGAGCCCCATGCCAAGATATTTGCGCAAATACTTCTTCAATTCTTTGAAGCAGATATTTGCGCCGAAGTCGGGTTTGTCAAATGGCATGCGCAGATGGAACAGGGAAAATACAAGGATATTGCCAGCCGGTTTGTCACGTGGTTGCAGGAAGCTGAGGAAGAAAGCGACGAGGAAGAGAGTGAGTCAGATTGAAGCATGTGTCTGTTTTTGTTATAAAGAGGAACTGCGGATAATAGCAGTCGACGTGACTGTCAGAGATGATTTTTCATGCCGTCCTAACATTGCCGGTTCGAGCATCGATGCGGTCAGTGGCAGAATCAACACAGTACCAACTTTAATTCGTCCAAGGCGTAAAGGATCAAGAAACAGAGAGAGAAAGAGAGAAAAAAAAAGAGGGACGATTACGCATTCAAATTCTTGAGGATGCCCGGCGAAATTTTCTCAAGCGCCGCAGAGACCTCCACCCAGATGCGCTTCTGTATCGACGCACCCTCCTCGCTCAAAACCAGATTGGACGGAGTGTCAATTTCGCAGTCTGACAAGTATTCACCGTGCGACTCCTTTCCTGCTGCAATCGCGTGCACCAAAGTTCTGCTGCCGGCTTCCGTCGTTCGCGCCATGACAGCCTTGAGCAACGCGAAAATTAGGCCGCCCAGTCCAGAGTTTTCTCGCGCAAGCGAAGAGTGGCACAGGCCAGGGTTGAGATAATTGACAATCACGTGATTGCGATCAGTTCGAGCTGCTACTTCTCGGGCCAAAAAGGCCTGGAGAAGCTTTGAAATCGGGTAGCGCTGACTGAAATCACCATTTTCGTCGTTGAGGGCGTCGAGAATGCTTGGGGCCGACTTCTGAGGGAGATCCGTCCAGGCGTGGACTTCGGAACAAACAATGGACAGCCGCGATGGGCGTCCAGTTATTGTGCTCGTTCGGGCCAGTTTCGGGAGCAGCAGCAGAGAAAGAAGAAACGTTCCGATGACGTTGGTGGAGATGGTTCGTTCAAACCCGTTGGAGTTCCGATCAAACTTTGCGGCGAGGATGCTGGCATTCGCAAGCACGGCATCAAGACGGTCGAGCTCCCGATCTGCGCGCAGCGCAAAGGCCTTGATCGAGTCGGCTGAGTCCAGATCAAGCTGCCAGACTAGCAACGCATCTTCGTTGCGGGAGGCGGTTTTCATAATGTCGCGCTTAGCAGCCTCGCCCTTGTCGATGCTCCGCACAGCAAGGATGATCCTGGACGCGTGGAGACGCGCAATGTGGCGGGCAGCTTCCATCCCGAGGCCGCTGTTTGCGCCGACGACCACGACGGTTTGCCCGGAGAAGTCCGTGGTCGGCACGGGCAGAGTCACGAAGAGCTGGCTGTAATAGAACGGCTTGGACGGCATTTTCTTTATTGTTGCTGCGAGGGCGGGCGCCGCCATTTATCATTTTGGGTGTGCATTCCATTTATTTCAAATACATTGGCAACAACCAGAGAAAAATCCCACCTAAAACCTAGGCCAAGTACTTCCCTGACGGACGGGTTTCGCCCTTCGAACAGACTGCAAGTGGTGGGAAATGGGAAAGAAAGGACAACCCCGCGCGCAGGAGACACGGCGAAAGGATGCCCTGGTTTTCACAAGGATGTGGCACGGTGTTGTTTGCCGCTGCTGGGAAGGTCAAAAAAAGCAACGCGCTCATCACGTTTCGCACGCATGTCGTGGAAGCAAATACAAGATGTGTTTTCATCCCGGGCAGACGCACAGCGACTCCGTCGGATGTCTACAGCTCTCTTCGTTGCAATGGCGACGGGTCCGCACGCGCGGAGTGCAGGCAACTGCGGCGGCAGCGGACGCGTCGCTGGGCATCTGTCTGTCGCCTGTGTCGTTGAAATCGAACAGCCACTCAAATGTCGGTGTTCTCCTCCTTCTCTCTCCTGGGCGCCGCACGCCAGTCGCGCGATCGCGGCCTCAACAACCCCACCACCATCAACAGCAGCAATAGCAACAACAACAACAACAACAACAGCAACAGCAACAGCAACAACATCAACAACAACTATGCCGCCGTCAACGGCAGCAGCTCGTGGGACAGAAACGACAGCAGAGACCGAGTGGACTACAACAGAGACCGAGACTACTCGTTCTCCAGCCTGCCTCAGAGCCTTCCAAACACCCTGCCCGTGAACACGGACTCGCTGTCCGTCTACAACTCCTACTCAATATCGGAGATGTCTGCGTCGATCGCCCAAGCCCCGGCCGACTTCAACATGAACATGTCCGTGCACTCTGCCGCATCCGAGTTCTCGGCATGGCGCGAGCTGCGATCGAAGGTGCTGCCTTTATTCAACGGCGAGGGCCTGCGCGGGTCCATCGAAGAACTCAACGAGGCCGTGTCCGACTGGCTGGTCGAAGCCTCGGCGCGCTCCGCCAACGTCCGCCTCGACTTCATCGACCTCGTCACGTCCGGCGCCGTCGTGCTCGGCAAGAAAATGGTGATTCTGGACGAAGCAAACCTGCTCCCGCGCTTGCTCGATCTGTGGACCTTTTTCCACGGCACCGTCGTGCCTTACGTCGATGGCGTGTTTGTCCCGTTGAAGGAGATGAAGGAGCGCGTCAGGTCCACGGATGCTGCCGCCACGGCAATCAATGTGCGCGCTTTAACTCTCATTGCCTTTCGGGATCAAATTCTCTGGCCATTGGTCCCTCGCATTGAAGGTATCTGGCACCCACCCCAACTTTATTTCCGCCCGCGCCATCAGTCCTGACCATCACGCTCCACCCCCCGCAGTCGTACTCCCAAGAATATTCAACGAAATGTCGGACCGACGGTTTGCCGATGTTTCAGCGCGTTGCATCCAAATGCTGTCCGTGCTGCAGTCCGTTCGGTCTGTCCCCAAAGACGAAAAAGCGCAAAAGTGCCAGCAGCTCGTGCACCTGACGCGAGAATGCATGAAACTGCATGAGGGCTCTGTCAAAACGGGCAAAGCCGTTCATCACATTCAAACCTGACGACGACAATTTGTTTATTGGGCAGAGTCTTGAACTCCGCACACAACTCGCTTTCTTTCGAAAAAAAAAAAATTTTTTTTTTAAAATAAATACTTGACCCCTTCCTTATTAAATCGGCCAACGCAGCAATTTTTTCTTCTTCTTTTTTTATGCCGCGCTTCGAAAAAGATCCGTGAGATATAGAGATAAAGTGGGAAGTCCATTTATTTGCCAAGAGAATCAAAATACAGTGCCACCGTTTTTGTTTGTTTTTTTTTTTCTTTTCCGTTTCGTGATCGTCTGTCGAATCTGATTCGTCCACCGCAGGACCAAAAATTAAGTAAAGATTTTGGAAGGTAAAAAAAAAAAAAAAACAAACCAAACATTCGAATGAATATTGATCCTGGATCGAAATTTTTCTGTCCGAAAACTGCGCAGAATCCGGATCGGAATGCACGACGCAAGCGCACCACAATTCAACGAGAGTCCTGGGAGAAAAAAAAACATAGAAGAATAAGTAACACATGAAACAGTTCTGCAAACCAGTGTTTTTCCATAAATACAGGCTCCTGAAAATAAATCCCATTCTGCCAAAGGCCATGTTTCTTGAACCATACTTATGGAGTCTTAAAAAAACTCTGGCAGTCGTCTTAGGGCCAGGAACTATATTTGTCGTCACCAAGTGTGCACATTTTTCAGTTTCAATCCTACTCTTCGACAACAAAGGAACAGGCCTCTGTAGAAAACAATGATGGGTTTTGAAAGTTAAAAAAAAGCAAACGCAACAGGCTTGATAATCCGATTTATTCCCCAACATAAACTGAATTCAGTTTCACCACCTCAGACGTTAATCGCCTCTTGCCTCACACCAGCATCCAGGCGGGCTCTGTACGGCGCCAATGCAGGCTCAACTTCTTTCCTCATAAAGGAGTCCACTTGCTGGGGGGCTCTACCGACAAATGTGGACGGGTCCAGCAATTCATCCAAATGAGGAATCAACGGCGCAAAGTAAGGAGTCTTCTTGATTCTTTCGATCAAATCGTTTTCGCCGCCTTCATCTTTCACAACCCGCCCAGCCTGGTGCGAGAGAACGCGAATCTCTTCGTGACATTGCTGACGATCGCCTCCATTCTTCACCATCCACATGATAATGTTTTCTGTCGCCATGAAGGGGAGCTCTTGTCGGATCCTGCGCTCAATGACTTTCGGGTACACCACCATTCCGTCAACAATGTTTTGGATCAAACTCAGGACAATGTCGGCAGTCAAAAATGCTTCGGGAATGCTCACGCGGCGATTCGCGCTGTCGTCGAGTGTTCGCTCGAGCCATTGCGTTGCCGCGGTTTGTTCGACGTTTCCGATGAGCGTCATCAGGTGGCGCGAAAGCGAGCAGACCCGTTCACATCGCATAGGGTTACGTTTATAAGCCATGGCACTGGAACCGATTTGGTCCTTTTCAAAAGGCTCCTCGATTTCCTTGAGAGACGCAAGAATGCGAATGTCGGAAGCCTGGAAACGACAAAATTCATCAGCCTGCGCGCGCGCATCCAATCTAGGCCAGTTTTTGTCACCATTTTGTGCGCAGAAGCTCCAAACGATGCCAAGGTCGCCAAAACATCCAAATCGACTTTTCTAGTGTACGTCTGGCCGGTGACTGCATATGCAGCAGGAAAACCAGACATCTCCGTCACAAGATCGTCCAATTGTTCGACTTTCTCATGGTTTCCTTCGAACAGCGTTAAAAATGAAGCCTGTGTCCCGGTCGTTCCCTTGACGCCGCGAAATCTCAAATCGGATCGGGCACGAGAGATATTTCTAAGATCCATAAGAAGATCCTGAAGCCACAAACAAGCTCGCTTTCCGACGGTTGTTAGTTGCGCGGGTTGGAGGTGGGTGAATCCCAGAGTGGGCAGATTCTTGTGTGCCTTGGCAAAGTTTGACAACTTGTCAATACAAGAAGCCAGTTTAGGAATCAGAATATCGAGTCCGTCCCGCATCATAATGAGCTCCGAGTTATCAGTAACATAGCATGATGTTGCACCCAAGTGAATGATGCCGGCAGCGGCGGGAGCGGCGACGCCAAAACTGTGTTTGGGGAGATAGATGCGGTTCATGGACGAAAGAACGGATGAGCCCCCACTACTTACGTGTGAACATGAGCCATGACATCGTGTCTGCGTCGCTTTTCTTCAGCCGCAGCCAGTTCGAAGTCGATATCAAAGATGTGGTTCGCCATTTGCTTGATCGCGTTGTCGGTGATGTCGACGAGACCAAGCTTCTGCTCGGCGGCGGCCAGCGTGAGCCATAGCTTGCGCCAAGTGGAGAACTTGTTCGCATCGGAGAAGTTGTAGGCCATCTCAGCGCTGGCATAGCGGGAGGTCAGGGGCGACTGGTAGCGAGCCTTGTCGCCGGCAGCGGCGGAGGGGGGCGGGGGAGCGGCGAGCGTGGCAGCAACGAGGGCGTCCATGTCTGAGTCTGGGCGGATGCGGTCAGTGGGCAGCGAGCGGGCAGCGGACAGAGCGGGCGTGTGAATGCGTGTGAGAGTGAGTGAGAGTGAGTGAGAGTGAGTGAGTGCGTGAGAGTGAGTGAGCGTGAGGGTCGCGTCCCGTCGCGTCGCGTCGTCACTCGCCTCAGCCGACTCAGCCCAGTCTCACACGCACACTCACTCACAGCCACACTCACTCCCACTCACTCACTCACTCACTGCACTCTCTCACTGCACTCTCTCACCGGTGTTTTTTCTTTTTTTCACAGACATTTTCTTTCATCATTTCCCAACTTGTTCGTGTCCTGCCTCTGAGTGAGTGTCAAAATACAAAGAGTCTGAAATTCCTTCTTCTTCTGGAATCACCCTCCCTACCACACGCCGCTCATGTCTTCAGCGGCCCCTCACGCAAGACCTGTCGCCGCCGCCACCGCCGCAGTCCAGCCGCCACCTCCACCACAAAAGTTTGATTTCACTCTGTCCCAAAGTACGCACCCGCCATTTTTGCGTTCCCTTTCCCAAATCGCGCGTCGCGCGCCACTCTGACACTCGCTGTTTCCCCGCAATTTCCACAGCCACCCACTTCGCAAGCATTGCGGAAATCACTGCCTACGTGAACTGGATCAACACGCAGTTGTCCGCTGATCCTGCTCTGTCCGATTACTTGCCCATTCCGGCCTCCGATCCTACCGCCTTGTTCGAAGCCTGCAAAGACGGAATTCTGCTGTGCAAGCTCATCAACAACAGTGTTCCCGGAACTGTCCAAGAAAAAGGCCTTATCTTCCAAAGGAACGTCAAAAACCAAATTCAAGTCGTGGAAAACCTGCAGAGAGCAATTGATGGGGCCATCAAAATTGGCGTACATGTCCACAACTTGAGTGCTGAAGATATCATGAAAGGAACCCAGCATTTGGTACTTGGGCTCGTGTGGCAAGTAATCAAGGTGAATTGTTTGTTATTATTGGTTCTCCCTGTATCTCATAGATTCCAAAAATAACCGAACAAAAAAAAATTTTTTTTTTTTTTTCCCCTTCTCTAGATTGGACTTTTGCAAGACGTGAATCCAGCTGAAGGACTCAGCAACGCAAACTCTCTCGACAACCTTTCCACAAAAGTAGCACAAGAGCAGCATACTACACAGAAGCTTGAGAATGCCCTGCTCAAGTGGGTCAACACAACAATAAGAGCCCAGGGCCCGGAGTCTCCAACCAAAATTTACAATTTCGGATCCGACCTGAAGGATTCTGTTGCACTCGCATATCTGCTGGCGTCTCTTGATAACTCAGAAAACGCCAAGGACACCGTTGAGAATATTTTATCTGAACAAGATCTGGACAAGCGCGCAGAGCTCGTCTTGAACTATGCCGAGCGATTCGACTGCAGACATTTTGCAACAGCGGCCGATATTGTTGACGGCAACAAGAATCTCAATTTGGCCTTTGTAGCAGTTTTGCACAACTTGAAAGTTTCCCGCGACAAGGCAACACAAGAAAGACTCAAATTGGAAGGAGCAAAAGAAAATGCCGAGGCTGCCCTTCTCAGCATCAGCTCCACCAAAGAAAACGAGCTAAAAGCCTTGCGATCGCACTTGCGTGATGCCAAAGACGAAGTCCAGCGAGTTTACCAAGAAAACGCCAGCCTGAAAAATGACTTGGAACATTTTGCCCAGAACGCTGAGAAGCAAAGACAGGTGAACGACGAAAATCAAGCCCTCCAAGAGCGGCTCTCAAAACTGCGCGAAGAACTCTACGACGCCCATCGTATCAACGAACAAGTTTCAAAAAGCTTTGACATCGTCACTTCAAGCCTTTCGGTGCTGCAAAATGACTGCCAGACTCTGAGCCTCCAAAACGAAGAGAAATCTCAGCTGATCGAGCAGCTGAGAGCTGAACTGCAAGAAGCAAAATCCCAAATCGATAATCTCCAAGCTTCAAACGCAGCCCTGCGACAGTTCCTTCTGGAAATAAGGTACAGCACACAATGTCTGCACAGACCCTAACAGTGTCTTGACACAGAGACGAAAATCAAAACTTCTCCACTTTGGCAACTACGTCTTACGAGAGCCTTGGTAATCTAGCAAATTCATCGGCGCCTCAAAACTCCTTGAACAACCTGGCTAGCTCTCAAAACGACCTTGCGTCATCCCTTAGTGAACAGCTTCAGGCTTCCCAAAAGTTTGCTCAGGACCTGCAATATCAGCTTCTCGCTTTACAAAACGAAAACGATCAAAAGGCGAGGGAGCTTGAGTTGGCGATTGAGCATTCGAGGCAGATTGAAAAAAGCTTCCTGCAACAGACACAGTCAAGTGTGGAGGACGCCGAAAGCGGCCAGAAAAAGCTGCCGCGGGATGATGACCCTTCTGACGAGTCCCTAAACTCATCATACAAGCATCAGCCGAGAAAACCAGAAAGCCCGGATCAGCAGCATCGCCAGGAAAGCTCTCATGAAAGGCAGTCAAAGGCAGGGCCGCCCAGAAATCGATTTTGGCAGCAAGATCACCAGCCGCAGCTGCAGAGCGTGAGCGAAGACGACTTGCCCCTGAACGAGCAAATTTCTCGCCGCCAATCACAGTTTGCGCCAGAATCAGCAAACCAAAATGTGGCCCGCCCGGACCAGGACCAAGTGCAACAGCAAAACGCCCAGCACCCAGAAAAACAGCAGCAAAACGACAGTCAAGTGGACGGCCAGCAACAAGCGCACAGAAAGCAACTGTATAACGAGGCGCAACTACAGCAGTCCCCACAACAAAAGCAACAAGAAGCAGAACAAACACAAGAACCACAGCAACCGAAGCAGAATCCACAGCAGAGACAGCTACAGGCACAGCAACAGCAACAACAGCAGCAACAGCAGCAAGACAAGCAATTCAAGCCTGAGCGCCAGGAAAAACAACAGGAAAAGTCGCAGCAGCAGAACAGGCAGGCAGAAAACAGTAGCTCATCCTTGGCACAAGCAGAAGAACAAGAAAACGGCGAGAATTTCCTCAAAAATCTGTCGGAATCGCAGTCCAAAAGCGACGCGGAACTGGCGCGAAAGCAATCGCAGCTGCAGCAGTCGATCGACACTCTGTGCGGCCTGCAACTGCTGCTGTCGCAGGACCTCGCCGACGCACAGAGTGCGGCCGCGCGGGACCAGTTGCTGCAGAACTCCATCAGGCAGATGCAGGAACTGTCCGTCAACTTGATGCTCCAGACCAGCACCGACAGCACCGCGATTCTGCAGCGCGTGTTCGACGAGCTGCGCAGCAGAGAGGGATTTCAGGAGCTGCAAAGCCAGAAACAAGCGGCCGCCAGCGAACAGGACTTTGTCAACTCGCTCGCCGCAATTTTCGCCAGCCTCAGCAAAAAGGCGCAGGAGAGCGAAAAGAAAGTCACCGAGCTGAAAAAGTCTGTGGACACCTTGAACTTCGAGCTTGAAAGAGTCCAGCTCGAGAAGCCCAACGGCTACCGCGACGCCGACATCGAGTCGTCGGAAAAGTTTGCGGAAACCGCCGCCGCCGCCGCCGCCACCGCCGACGGGAGCGCTCCTGAGGCGTACAAAAGCGAGGAGGCTCTGGGCAACGACAGGGAGCAGAGAAGAGAGGAATTCGCGCGGCTGAAGGACGAAAAGGAAAATCTCCAAATTAAGCTCGATATTCTGGAGCGCACAACCGCGGCCATCTTGAGACAGCGCAGCGCGCTGATTGAGGAGAACAACGGCCTCAAAAACCAGAATTCTGCCGACGCGCAAAATTTCCTGCGCCAGATTGAGTCCCTGGACACCCTGCTCGCCGAAAACACCAGGCTTGCCTACGAAATCAGGGCAGAGGAAGGCGACCAGCAAAGGTCGGCCGCCAAAGCAAATGCGAAATCGTCCAGCCGCCAGCTGTACGCCAGCCAGAAATCGAAAATTCAGAAGCAAATCGACGCAATGCTGCAGTCCGAGGACTGCCTCATCGACGACTTGAACCGCATGAAAGAAAGCAACGAGTGCCTCAAGCAGAAGTTGGAGGACGCCAACCAGTGCATCAAGTCGCTCATGGCCCAGCGGACCATCCTACTCAGCGAGCGCGAAAGTTTGCAGGCCCACATTGCCGACTCCAATTCTAATTTGTCCAGATCGCACCACAACAACAGTTTCGCATCCGCACCGAATCTTTCATAATTATTTTTCTTAATAAAAGCTTAATGGCCCGTGACTCTTTCAATCTAAAACACGAAAAAGTCCTATCCACAACATCATGCTCACTTTAATTACTCCCAGTTCAGTCCGTCCGAATGGCCGAGCGAGGTCTGTGCAGAACCATTAATCGGTTCACAAAATGAACGGCAGGTAGGATGCTACACAACAGAAACAGATTTGGAGGCTGCGTTTGGGAGCTTGGAATAAGTTTGGGATAAGCCTGGACTCTCTTGCGCCAGTTGACTTGGAGCAGATGGGACACGAAAAATCGAAAAGGTTCGACAACGGCAGGATTTGAACCTACGCTCCCAGAGGGAATTGCATTTCGAGTGCAACGCCTTAACCGCTCGGCCAC
>JADHYT010000509.1:0-10637 GCA_027604725.1 Entophlyctis luteolus
TATGATCTGTGGCAGATCTGTTGATGGCATAGGTGCTATTTATGTTTTAGGTGAGCTAGGGAGTTGGTCCTGATCTGCAGGAGCTGGGGAGTTGATCCTGATCTGTAAACAAGCAAATATGCATTGGGGCGCACGGGAAAATTGATCCTGATCTGGGAAACGGATAGATCCAAGGCACTGCAAGCAACCTTGTGGACAAAACAAACTGTCTGACATGGGGACGGGCAGATTGGGTGGTCGGTGCAGTGTTTGGAGACGCAGAAACAAGCAGGGGTTTATTGGCAGTTGTTTCGTCAAAGAAAAAGGGCAGCGGCAAAATGGACAGTGACCGCACAATGCATTGCCATTTGTGACTCCAAATGAGTCACCGCCAACGTGCCATTCATGACAGTCTTCTCCTGTTTTCACCAACTTGCAGTTGTGTTCCCTTTTTTGTTGTGAGATTGAGGATTCAATGTTGTGGGTGCCTCTTCTTTGGCTGGAACTTATTGTGAGTTGAAATGGCACAAGGGGTCAAGAGTTTGTACAGGAACTTGAAAGTGTGAGAAACAAAAAAAATGAAAATAGCCAGATACAGGATAGGATACTGGATATTCTGCCAGATGCTGGACACTTTAGCCAGATACCTGCCAGATACATGCCAGAAGCCAGGTGGGTGCCAGAGTGTTTGCCAGGTAGTGCCAGATTCTGAGTATTTTGCTGGATATCTGCAGGATACTTGCCAGGACAAGACTTGTACAAGTCAGATACAAGGAGGTTGATGATGAAGTCATACAGGTTGGCAACACTAACTGTATTCAACCATTTTTAAAAAGAGGAAAAGTAGAAAAATTTATGGTTGTGTCTTGAAGCTTAACTGCATTTTTGAGATTGTTCAGAAAATGGTAATGACCTGACATCATACTGTTACAGAATCAGATAAGAATCATGTTTACCTGTCCCTGAACTTGTTTTGTGAATCTGACCTCTGATAATTGTGGAATGACATTGGTTCTCTCAGGCAAAAAAATTGAAAGTAAATTTTTCAAAAGGGAACTTAATATCATTCAAACACGACTTTCACAACTCATCGTGGCTGGCACTCGCTAATCTCTGTGTGACATTGCCGGTGTCCGAAGCGCAGGATCCACTTCCGTTCACCACAGAAACCTTGCTAGGTTCGTCGTTCGCGTTAACTTTGTCCGCAACTGCCTGCACCAGGTTGTCCAGCTCCACCCACTCCTTAATGATACGCTTTGCCCGCTGTAGCTTTGGTTCCTTTGTTAGCGGGTTGTTGCACAGATCGATTGTCTTGGCGTTGTGGAGTTCATCATCGCTGCACCAAGTCTCGCACCACAACCACTCTTTCGGCAATGAAAATATTGGCAGCTCATGGATCATATTGTTTGGTAAGTCCTGATCAAGATTGGACAGACTGTTGGGGTCCGCGCTGAGCTGTTGGTATTGTTGGCGAAGTCTGTCCCCTGCCAGCACTTGCCGAAATCGTTTAAGATCAATAACATAGAGTGCCGAAATGTGATACGGGCGACCCTGGAGGTGCTGTGCCCAGTATCCAGTTTTCCAGAACCTGAATCCTTCCATTTCAGCACGTGAGTCTCCCATGGGAGTGTAGCCGTAAACAGCTCCTTGAAGGTCCAATTCAACCAATTCCTTCATGTCGGTTCGTACCACTTGATCTGCGTCAACAAAGATTACTTTGTCCAAATCTAAAGGAAACAGAACGTCAAGGAACAGAATTTTGTAGGCCCAAATGGTTCTTTCTTTGCGCGTTGTCGTGCGAAGCCAGTGCGGCCAGTTATCTTTGGAACCGAAGGCAAGAAATTGCAGCAACTAGCTATAAATGTGAATGTCGCTTACATGTAATAAACTCGAACTCGAACCCATAAGCTTGCGCCAAATGTGGTATAAAGTTCTGTCAAATAATGATTTGAGCTGATGACTCTATTACCTCCTTACCATGAATTTGGGAGACAGGAAATTCTCAATTAGCCAAAACTTTACAGGACTGTTCGTATGCCTCATAACGGAAAGCATCATGATTCCCATGAACCGCTCGTACAAATGGCCAGAAGCCACAGAAAAAATATTGATCGTAACGTTCGGCGAAGGAGTTGAATCTTCTTCATAACTTGCCGATTTTTCATTGTTTTTCCAGAATCTGACGACAGGTTCAGAGATTTCTGTGGCTAAAGAGACAAAGACCTTACGAATTCAAGGAAGCAAATAATCCTCCACTTTTCTTGTTGGTGTCGACTTTAACTTCGGATGGTTCCGGTTCGGCAAGTACGTCAACAGCCTCCATACCCGGTCTCTTTTCTACGACAGGAAATATAGTGATGCCCTCGAAAGAATCAACAACAACAGTGGCATATCCGCTTTTAGCAACAGAATCTTCGACGCTGCCGTTTTCGCCAATCTTCAGTTTCGCATTGTACCGCCGAGACACTTGCACAAGGGAATACACATCGCGCGACCGACCCTCTCTCAGTCGCATCTGCCAGACACCGGGGTTCGCCTTAAGCTGTATATACCCCAGGTTGGTCATTGTGATGGTATCGACGATATGCGGGACGTCGCTTGATATGCCGAGAATGAACTGCGCGCCACGCGGTGGAGTTTTGGAGCCGATTTCGCGCGCGTGACCTTCGACGAGGATATTGCGTAGTTGAAAGTGCGCTTCAACTGTTGCCGTTTTGACTACGTCCAGTTTGAGGTTATCAAGGTCGTAAATCGATTCGATCGCGCGTACAACCCAAGCGCGAGGCACTGAAGAAGGAACGGCAATTAAGACATTGTTATTTTCAACAGCAAAGTTACCGTCGAGTCCCAGAGTCAACAGAGGCTCCATTGGTATACTTCTGAATTCTGCAATCTGCTCCATCGGTTCCCTGAATTTCCGGTGATTAGCGAAAGCTGGCGAACAGACGCACCGGGACCTCACCCAGCGTCGTCGAAAGCAGGGGACTCCGGAAGAACGTAACGATAGAATCGTTTTACTGGTGAATCCTCCAGCGTTGGGAGTGGGTTCAGCAGAACATGAACACTAACTCCAGACAAATTGCAGAGAACCTTCGCGGAGCATCAGTATCTTGACAAAAGCCGGGGAAACATGCCTTTATGAACGCCGACGCCTTCTGTGCGAAGTCACTGAGAGGATCAATTACAAAAGAGAATTCCAAAGATGCATCCTTTGATTGCCCACACGAAAAAGAGCTGAAAAGGCATTATTCACAATGTTTTGACAAAAATGCGCTCACAGGTAGTTCTCTCCCCAATGGGTCGTAGTTCGTTGCCTCGATACACCGAACGCATCAGAATCGCTTGCTGCTTGTTCGGTCGTCGATAGTAGAGAGCAAATATTCATAAATGCGTCTGCTACCCATTTATCTTTCTGATTTTCAACGACGTCTTCCGGGGCGGAAAATCCAACCGAAGTGAGAGCACTATCCACCCTTTCAACTCGACTGCGAGACTCAGTCGAAATAAGAAGTTCAAAATCGTCTTCCGTAAAGCTTTCAGGGTCGGCTATGGGTCCAACTACCTGTGACAGGTTCCCATCAACTTGTGAAAAATTGTGAAAAGCAATCTAACCCTCCCATTGACCAAAATAACAGCTTCTCCAGCCGGCACCCTGATTTCTTCGTGAATAATCCATTCTCTGTCAGCAATAGATCCATGACACCAACGGATGCCTTGATCGCAAATGGCTTGTGAGCCTTCAACTGCCTCCAACATTTCATCGATCTCTTTCGAGGCTTGTTCTCTACGGGAAACATCTGAAGGCTCATGCATGATTCTCTGTCCAACTTCGTCTTCTGAATAGACACCGACTAGTCCGGAGTGAACAAATGCTGCCCGAGTCGTGGGTGACAACCCTAAGTATTCCACGGTATTGCGTGCAAGAAGAAGACCCGGCCGGGTGGAAAAATCAGCAAAAACATGAATAGTCGTAGTGATAGCGCCATCGCGTTCTAAATGAACGCTCAATGATCGAATTCACCAATCAAGGCAGATATTACCGGAAATATAGTCGAGGCCCGTAAAAAAGTTCAGGACTCTTGAGTTGCTCATGAAGTTTATAAACCGCAACCGGTTTTCGTCGGACGTGAATATGTAGGGGTTTCGTCTCGAAAGCACGTTCGGGAGAGCTTGGTGCCGAAATCAGCACGAAAGTAACAAAGCAAGGGTAACCCACTCATGAAAAAGTCGTATAGATTTTGCTTTTCTTTTACCATGCCCTCATAAACTTTCACTTGCAAATAACGGAGCATTTGCGGATAAATTCCAAGCATAGTCTGCTGCCAATTCTGTGCGGGCATGAGAATAAGGAAAAACGTCAAAGTTTTTCAACAAGCTTACCTCATCAACATCAACGAATTTTCCGTTGAAGAAAATCGCAGAACTTTTCACACCAATCCGATTCAAAAGATTTGAAGCAGACTCGAAAGCTGGGATCTCCTCGGCAATTATTTTTCTCCATCCTCCCCCGCTCACAGTACCATCATAAACTTGCTCAATGAGCTCGCTGGACACATGTTCCGAATTTGGGGCTGTCAAAGCACCATGCAAGCCTACTATAAACTGTTTCGCGACAGATGTGCCAAATGTAGCGTTTATGTGGTAGAAAGTACGCGCAGCCAAAGAACCTGCCAAGAAATATTTTGTAGGAATGAATATTCAATGGAGCTTACGTATGTCAGTTTTCGACGATTCACAAATCGGAACAAATCCAAACCGAAGAGGTACCATCCTTTCGACAAAATGAAACGACGTCAAAAGAATCTCCAATTGAATGGCATCAGTCAGGTCCAGAACAAACAATACGTTGAATGCGTTTTTCGCAACATACTTCATCTGTCCTGGAAATCCAGGTTGCAAGTACTGTCGCGGAGGTTTAGCTCAAACTCTATTATCATGACGCTTACATCCATCAACGATCTCGGAAACTGCTTGTATTGTTTATCCTTCTCCAAATCGTTCCACCATACAACAGAGTCGTCACGGACATCGAAAGCCGGCCCCCATCCGAGATCACTGTCTGATTGAGTGTTTGATGGCCTTGACGACAGTATTTTTATTGCGTTTTCGTTTGACAAGTAATGATTCAAGGTTTTCATTAATTTTCGTTCAGCACGCATTCTGTTCAAAAGACTTTCGAAAATCGTCAACGACATCGAAAAAGTATGATCATGAATCTGAAACCTGAAAGGATTCAAATCCGCGAAATCAATCGGAATGCCATTCATGAATATGCCATTAGCGCCACTTTGAATAATGCTTCTTTGATTCCGAAGCAATGAGTTTCGTGTTTCCGGATCAACAGGCTTCTTCGCGATAATGTGCGCATACTTGGGAAAATCTTGCGATATTTGAAGCAAAGAGTCGACTGGTGATTCAGATGCTAAAATCAATCCAGTCGCCTTGATCCCAATTTCTGAACAAGGATAAGTTACAATCGAATAACTTGGCAAACCTTTGATTTCTTCTGCAGATATGGATTCGATACGGACGTCCTCCGGGTCGACTCCCAAAAACGAGCTGCTCACATCACCATCTTGTCTCAATGTTTGTTCCTTCAGGGACTGATCTTCTGCTCCGGTAGATCGATCGTCAATGACTTTGTACTCCGAACTCTTGATCGCCAGCTCGACCCCGTACCCAACCAAGTTCTGCTTTATACTCGACAACCGATTTGGTGGTTTGTAGCGCAAAACGTAACAGTTTGCTTTTGCGTCGCTGAGTTCCGACAATTTTTTATGGAATTCGCCAAAAGCAGGCTGAACAAAATCTGTGTATAAAACAAAAATCGTCTCAATCGTACGACTGCAGTTTCCAAGCACATAATCTTCGAAGGGATATTGGAATTGACTAGTTTCCGGTCAGAGACAAGGAACACAGAACAATCACACTTGCCTTTCGGCATTGAATCCAAGTGGCGCGTCCAGCGCTTGGACGATTTCGTTTGCACGGCAAACTTGGGTTCCGCGGACAGAGGCCCATGTTGTGCACGATTGGTCGAACGCGTCATCTTTGGAGTAAGCGTGAACCACAACGTCATCATAGAATCCAAACGCCGCTTGAATAGCAGGGGCGTGGAAATGGGTCGCGAGCGAGAAGTCCAGTAACGCCAGGGAGTCTTTTGGCATTCTAGTATCGTGCAGGGTGCGGAGAACGTGCGAATACTCTTGCGCAGGTGTTGCATTCGCCGGAGTCGCCGCTGCGGCAAGAGCGTCAAGAGCAGCGTAGGCAGCATCTTCGTGCTTGAGAAACTCGCTGATGTTGATTCAAGGAGTCAACCAAACCTTTAGTTTTAACGAGGGTTGGGCCTCACAAGACTTCCAGCGTGAGTGGGGGCAACTGCCAGCTTGCATTGAGATGTACTCGGATGGGCGGAGACGGCGCGGCAACAGCAGCCAGGACGGACAGCGCCAGGGCGCACAGCGTCTGCATGTCAAACTAAAACAGAGTTTGTTCAGAATTCGGCACCCAGTCGACTCGCGACATGGCTGATCGCGTTGCAGAAGCACCACAGTCCCGGCCACTTCAACATTGTATGTGGGCCTTGTGCTAGCCGATTTGCTCGGTATCCAAGCACCGGCCGGCATGAAAGTGAACTATTTGTAACTATTCAACTTTCTTTTCGTGACACTCACGAAGCCTTGAGTGGAACGACGCGTAAAAACACTGAGTCGGCCAATAGATCCTCATCATCGCAGATAAGGAGGGTGCAGTAGAACTCGGTGGATGCCAGATAACACTCGAGCAGACTTCAACCCCAACACTTGCTGCATTTGAGAACTGGTTCAGTAAATAAACGCTTCAAAACCTCTTTTAATGAGGATAGCCCGACCATATACGAGTTCGCATGTTGCTACTGCGCCGCTTCCACGAGGGTACTGTCCACGACCGCGACACTAGTCTGTGGCCACAGGCACGAAGTGGATGTGCCGTGTGCAGAGCTCTCTGCTTCTGAACAACCCAGCTTCGTCACCGCGCGGACTTTTTTTGCCAGATTTTGCTATGAAATGAATATGGAGCTGGACCGGTCGTACTTCAGGTTGTTTCCCGGCCGGCACCGGTGTCTCTCTTCCGTCTGGCTCGCATTCATGCTCACGTCCGCTTCAAAGCTACTATGGCCAGTTCCAGCACCAGATGAATATGCTGTCGGACTCTGTGCGTACGTCCACGTACCACTCTGCGATTATTGCGAACGGCCCCACAATGTTCGCGAACAGGGTTGTTATGGACGTTGGAGCAGGATCCGGTGCGTTCACTTTCCGCGACGGATTCAGAACTAACAATCAATCACAACTGAAAGGAATCCTCTCTTTCTTCGCAGTGAAATCTGGGGCGCAAATGGTTATTGCTGTTGAAGCCAGTGGCATGGCAGAGGTTTTGATTTTGTGAGAATGTTAGCAATCTCACACAAACATTAGAAAATATCCAGAATGCTTGCAAGTGCACATTCTCGCAATCAGTATCTCAAAAATCGGTTGCTAGTATTGCACTCGAAAGTTGAAGAAATCACTCCAAACATGCTGATTCCCAATTCTCAAGGGTTCGTAACAACGGACACTCGAGTTGTCGACACAATCATCAGTGAACCTGTTGGAGTTCTGCTCCTGCACGAGCGCATGGTCGAATCATTCATTTATGCAAGGGACCATTTTCTGAAACCAGGAGGAGCAATGATGCCTGAATCTGGCACGATTCATCTGGCTCCAGTTTAGTGATCATTATTTGGCTGATCCATTGATCTGATCTGAAAAAATTGGCCAAAGTTTTCGGATGCCGCATTTTATGCTCAAACAATGGCCAAAGCGCGGTTTTGGGAGAACACGGATTTTTACGGTGTCGATTTCAGTCCTCTCAAGTCAGATGCCGTGGACGAAGCTTTTGAACAAGTAGCCGTTGGTGTATTCAATCCAAGTATTTTGATTGCCAACAAAGTATCCCATTGCGGTGATGAGTGCTGGAGTCTTTTCTCTGTCACTGATAACCTGTCAAAAAGTTGATTTCCGGTTTTGCACTGTCGAAGAACTTTCAGATATTGTAATACCGATCGACTGGATTTCGCAATACACAGGAATTATGCATGGCATTGCGGGATGGTTTGATTTGGATCTCTGTGGGTACATACTGTCAACCAGCCCCGATTCGACGCCGACGCATTGGCACCAGGTGCGATTTTTACTGAAATGTGAGAGTGGTCATTGGTGAGAAAAGTTGGGTTTTAATAAGCAGAACACAGCGCCACTCGCAGTTAACAAAGGGGAAAGAATCCAGGGGTGGTTCAGAATGACAGCGAATACAGAACGATCATATAACATTGCTGCAGAGATGTTTCTTCCAACTGCGTCTTCCGGTGTGGGTGGAAGCCCGTATGAGGCGTGGGTTACAGCGGATCGTAGTGATGATCGGGAAGATGAAGGCGATGATGCCGATGAAGACTTGCGATACACGAGGCGCGCACGGTGGTTGTTGCACGAGCAGCTGTTCACGTACGGATTGGAAGCCCCAGCAATGTCGCCGGACAGACCAGAAACGTTGTCCCTGTACAAGTGATCGATGTCAACGGTGGAAATGTTAATCTTAGAGTCGCATTAACATTATTCCGCGAAGAATAAATCAATTGTGACTGGAGATAAAATAGAATTCAATTTTACAGGGAATGCAAATGACATATAACAAAGAGGGAGAGCAGTTAATTCCACTTCTATGTTAAAGGGTTTTTGTCAGACAAACTTTACTGCATATCCGATTTAATTTTATTTTTATTCTTTTGATTCTTTTTTTTTTCTTTTCGATTTGGATTTGCGAAATGTTTGCAGGTCTGGGAGTTGGCGATACTCTAGCGGCATCCTGGGCCACTGGAACATTCGGTGCTTCGGAGGTAGATGTGGAGTCATCGTTTGCGGCGTCGCACATGAAGAAACTAGGATGGAAGCACGGGGAAGGGCTAGGCAAGAAGAAAGGTACGCAAACTCCTCGAATACATTTTACGAGCACCTCCCTTGGCCCCCGGCTCGATCTCTGTGGAACCAAACGAATGGATTAGGGCAGCGTGATCCTCTGGCGATATGATACAAACAGTTTGGAACGACGAACCCTAACATGGATTGTTTCAGACGGAATTTCTCGTGCCATCAGCGTTTCATTCAAAAACGACACGAAGGGCGTTGGGATAAGCAACGCACACGACGAATTTGGCTTTACGTGGTGGGATCATGTCTTCAACAAGACTGCGCGCCAGATTCAAGTGGAAAAAGATTCTGACGGCGATGAATGCGTTGTTCAAACGAAGAAGTCAGGGAAATCGGCATCAAAAAGTTCGCATCGGGACCAGCAGGAACAAGAAAAACAACTTTTGTATGGGAGTTTTGTGAAAAAGAGCGAGCCGTGAGTCATTTTGTTGCGGTCAAGCATTCGATTCAAATTTCCGGCAGGTCTGATGTAATTGAAGACGATGAAGACGATGGCAAAGATTTTTCCATCAAAATTACGGACGAAGAGCTGTTGCTTGCCTGCGAGGGTCGAACAGCGAGGAAAGGAGCAAGGGTGGAGCAACCTGGTAAAATCAAGCGCGGAGACCAGATCCTAGATGCGATTCTGAATGAGCCGAGGAAGAAGGAGAAGAAAAGGCGTAAGGAAAAAAGGCGGAAGCACGAAGAGGATATTATAACCACCGCTCAACAAACGCAAGCAGAGCCCAAAATCAAAAAACCGAAGAAGAAGCAAAGAATTGATCATGAAATTCATCAACGAACAGAAAGCTCTGGGGATTCCGAGAAATCGCCAGAAGTTGAAACTCTACGGAGCGATGGCAAACCAATCAAAAAAAGGAAAGTGCACCACGACAGTGAGAAAGATCAGCGGAAAGCACCGTTGAACAGAGAACTCAATATGTGATTGAGGATAAGTTGTCGCAAATTATCTGAGGATTCAAGGCCGACTTTATTACGGAATATGGACCAAATTTCATGTTTAGTCTTTCTGTAGATAGTTCATGAGGTTTGCGTTAAAAAAATTTCGGAAGTCACGATGTACCTTGTTGAGGATATGTCTGTACGATTGCCCCAAGGCGCCGACAAAAGCCGAACCAACAAGCACAGTGCTGAGACCAAACCAGAATCCGTCGTACTTTCTGCGGACATAAGTCGGAACGTTCGAGTCTTGCTGTTTCGGAGACGTTATGCAAAGTACCTCTTTCGGAGATGAGACGTACCTGCCAAAATCGGCGAAGGGCCAACTCCCTCGATCTTGCACCGACCTAATCAGGCAAATACTGAATCAGAATCCTGCTCTTTGTCACTGGCGGAACAACTTACTTCGCCAATAAACGCTTTAGCCATTATCTGCGAGAAGGCGCAGTGTTCAACATGCGGTAGGTTGGAGGATGGGGTTCGATGTTTGGCTGTGGATGCACTTACAATGTTTTCTTTCTGATTTTTTCCATCTTATCGCGCTGTTCGACTATGAGCCATATCACACAGACAGATTACCATGGACTGCCACAGTGGAAACGTAAGCACTGGAAAAAACATTTGACATAAAGATACAGCTCCCAGTCGGGGAATTGAACCCCGGTCTCGCCCGTGACAGGGGCGGATACTAGCCACTATACTAACTGGGATATG
>JADHYT010000510.1:0-10473 GCA_027604725.1 Entophlyctis luteolus
AAAGTAATCAGGAAGTTCCGGAAATGTCGTCACGTTTTCCCTTTCAAGCTGCGTTTTAAGTGCCGATCGATATTCTAGCACGCGGAGCCTTGGCAACCTCGGATGTCGCACTAAACTCTTCAATGAGATCCTTTAGCGTACACCTTTTGCGATTGCTGGGTGAAGAAAGCAATTACCCACAGGCAATTACTTTTGGCGTTCTGTACAACCAGAAGTTGCCTGTTCGTCGCGGAAATTTTGAGAGTCCCGTGTGTTGGGGAATATCGGCCTCGCCTGGAGGCAGCAACACGAAAGAGAGTTCACATTGAATCGGGCCTGCCGTGAAGTTGTTGCCGGACAGTCACCGTTGCACGAGCAGAAGCATTGGATCGATGAGAAGTACTACGCTGGCAAGGGGAAGTATCTGAAGGCGTAACACTGCATCAGAAGGCGGGCGCGTTCCTGGTCGTCGGCGCTCGGCGGCAGCAGCTTTTTCAAATGTGGAGGGGAGTTGGTGGCGGAGAATGGCTGCCGAAGGCAGAAAAGCGGGCGTGAAAGAAGGTGGACGATGTTCATCGGAAAGCTGTGCGCATCTTTCCTGGAGGCGCCACTGCGCTTTCAGAATCCGGTGTGGACCAGAAAGAGCTACAAGTATGTCACAACGCTGCGCTGGGTGAATCCCAGAAAGAAGCGGTGACAATGATGAAAGTTGGACGCAGATGGCTCAAAAGAACCTGAAATTCAATGCTGGCTGACGCCGACCACAACGAGAAGCGCGGAAGCACGAACGCCAAGCTATCTGAGGCCGAACAGGTGAAATAATCCATACATCTATTTCCTTTTTGTGATGATTCGTGCCCCAGAGAGCCCAGGACATTGCTGACCATGAAGGTAGCTATGCTTTTAGTCAACCCTGCAAATAACAGTAAATGCGCTGATTAAAGAGGACATTATCTATTCTGCACGCTATGCGGATGATTTCCACGAATATAGGCATGTCAAGTGAGAGCCTTACTTTGTTCCCTTCTTTTTTCTCAACAAAGCGAAATTCAGTCTTCCTCGCGAAATCGGCAAGTACTTATTCTTTCACCCAACTTCATTTCCTTCTTTTCAATAATTTTGGCGTGCATTTCTACTTTCGAAATAGCCCGTTGGGTGCCGCCTGGTGAGGCGTGATGGAACAGATGTCCGAATGACTGACGTAGTTTCCAAAAAAACAAAACAGGGAGGCTTCTGACTGAAACTGAATGGCGCAGTCTCGGTATCAAGCAAAGCCCAGGGTGGTACCACTACATGCTGCATGCGCCGGAACCGCACATCCTTCTGTTTAAACGCGACAAATGAACCTATTCTCAAGCTCCAATTCATCATGGTCATGTTTCCGGGAGGCGATATATGCTCGGTCCTGAAGTTGTACATTGAGACTTTGGGAGTAAACTCGACTGATATATGCATCTCGTTTTCATTTTCCAAGTGTCCATCTATCGCAATCCTCTTCACGCTAAATCAGCAACACCATCTGTTTCCAGCATCGTGGAGGGATGCCGCTGTTGTTTTTCAGATTTGCCGGGATTTGTAGTAACGAAAGAAAATCATGCATCAAGATCGAAAATAATCAGAAGGCCCGTGATAAATCTCACGATTTGTTCAGGGATGATTAATAAGCTTCAGCATCAGCAATTGTTTTGGATCGAAGCTTTGATCAAAGTTGGTAATTTCTGTGGCAACATACTGAACGCGAACAACCGCAGTTCTTCTCGATCGTGGCACCCAGTGCTTCCAGACCTACCCATCCGGGAAACATACCTGCTAAAAAAAAAGGCCCCGAACGGAAGGTGTGCTTTTGGTCAGAGAAAGTAAGCTCGAAGGAACCGCAACTTGAACTTCCCGTTCCAGACTCTACGTTCTGTATGCGTACTTCGTTTGTTCTCCGCCTGTTCAATTTCACGCTAACGCTAATTGAATGATAAATCGAACACGGTCGCTTGGAAAGGCCGATTAGGTATGGGCCGATGATGCTAAGCTTTGCATACGTCGACCTGGATGTCATATAAGTGCCAGTTTATTCACCACCTGCACACATGCCGAAGCAGATACTGTTCATTTCTCTCGTCAAACGCGCTCGCTACAGCCCGGCGCTCCCAAACACTTTTTCGCAGATATCCTTGTAGTCGGCAGACGTTCCTGCCAGCCGCTTGAATCGAAGCCCATGGAGATTCTTCAGGCGCGGCAGCTTGCAAATCTCCACTTCAAACTTGACACCGTCTTTTCCCGCTGTGGGATTCGCCCAGAAACACTCCATTAAGTACGGAGTAACGATATTATACGTCACCCCGTTCTTTTCAAGCGCGGCAACAACTCCCTTTGCAATCTCGTTCGGCGGCTTCGAGCTTGTTGTGTTTGAATTGAAGGTGAATCGTAAAGAACGCGGTTTGTCGTCAGTCTTCATTTGCGCCATCATATTGTCAATGCCAGAAACGCTGTCGTCAACAGCAACATTGGCAAGCGTTTCTCGTGGCCCTTCGTTGTTGCTGTTGGCAGCCACGGTTCTGTCCTTCAGCATTGGTACCATGGGCATAATGGCTGAAACGTCTGAAGTTCGGCGAACACTTCGGAAAAGCCCACTTATTGTAGTTCCTCTTTTGCGTGTGTTCATCTGATCATCAGAACCATCAGCGGCGGCTCCAGCTTGTTGGTTTTTACTTGCTGCCATAGCAGCCAGTTTGTCCGCCCGAAACGAATTCGGAGAAGCACTCACAGCAATGATAGCACGTTTACGATCATCGTACTTGTCTTGAGATTCGCCAGGTGAGATGTTGTTCAACCTCGAAGTGTCCATCGGCACAACATGGGCGCCAAGGAGTCTGCTCTCCTCGATTGTTTCTATAATTACAGGCACATTCGCAGCCCCTGAAGTCTTTGGTGAATCTGATGTGTCATCAGAAATTTTGGCAGCATCATTCTCCGATCCCACAGTGAACCTTCGGCGCTTGTCCTTCATTGCGGGAGACTGAGTTCGCAACTGAGGTGTCGGAATTCCACTGGCGTCAGCAGTGCCTGCATGCAACTGTCCTGCTCCCTGTGCCGAGGCACCACCAGTTCCACTCGGCCGAGCTGAAGCTGAATAGACATGTGCCCCACCTGAAGGAACGGCGGCGGCAGCACTTCGCGCTCCATCTGCTGGACTTGCAAGTGGAGGTCCATTGCTGCCCCCATTATTACCAGAAATCTGGATTGCTGGTACCGCAGCAACATTCTCACTAGGACGCCGACTGCGTGAATGCTTTTCATAATATAGCAAATAGTACATTGCAGCGACGTCATCATAAATATTTTCTCGAAGACATTTGACAACTGAATCCGCGGGAATGTTGTATTTGCTCTCGAGAATGCGGATTATTGCATCATCCTCGTGCACTGGGACACTCATGTCACGTGCGATCGGCGACTCGGCGTATCCATCATTAATCCACGCGTCATCGTTGAGGAATTCTAACGACGCACGCTTGTACGGGTCCCGTATTAAGAATTTGCGAAGAAGCTTTTCACAAACTGTTTTTTTCGAATTTATGCCTGCAATCAATGGGTGTAACAGCAATTTAGACTGACCGTCGGATAGATAGAACGGAATTCTATATTTTCCTCTGCATACTGACTCTCGCATTTCTTGCAGATTTTTTCCGTCAAACGGCAAGCATCCAGTTGTGAGTACATACAAAATGACACCGAGACTCCACACGTCAACTTCGGGTCCAGTATATCTCTTTCCTTGGAATAATTCGGGTGCGGCATACCTATGTCAAGTGGGTTTATTTTTTTGTCGTATCATTGTTATACGCAAGAAGCAAAATCCTTACGGAGGAGAACCACAAAAAGTGTCTAACTTGCCGTCTGGATCAAAATGGTTGCTGAATCCAAAGTCGGCTATTTTAATGTCCAAGTTTGAGTCCAGTAGTAAATTTTCAGCCTGCGGAGATTCAGAGATTTGAAGATTTTACAAAAATAAGAAAATTTGCCTTTAGATCCCGATGAATAACTCTTTTTTTATGGCAGTAGCTTACAGCACTAACAATCTGACGAAATTTTGAACGGGCTTCTTTTTCTTTCATCTTTCCATGAACAACCAAATAGTCATACAACTCTCCACCAGAGGCATACTCCATAACGAGAAAAACAGTGTAGTTTGTTTCAATTACTTCGTAGAGTTTGACAATGTGTGGATGGTTCAACATCTTCATGATTCGCACCTCGCGATAGAGCTTGCCGAGCTTTTTCTCATCCAGAGTTGTCTTGTCTATCACTTTGATTGCGACCTGTTCACCAACAAAAGGAGTTATGTGTCTGATTTATCGCGTGTTGATGGAATAGCAGGTTGGGTAAAACAAAAGTCTTTCCGAAGGATTGGAAGAGAAACGCAGGTGCCGGATAGTTCAGCCTACCTCAATACCCGTAATCTTGTGTTTCGCCAGTTTCACCTTTGCAAAGTTGCCTTCGCCAACAGTCTTCTGGAACACATAGTTGCCGATGCCAGCAAGTTGAAAGTCCGGGTTGCTTGTGTCATCCTTGTCCTTGCGTGATTTGGTGGGTGCCATTTGGGGGGTGCAAGTGGTGTTCTTTTGCAGGGACAATGCCGCAGAAGCGGATGACAGAATTGCATTGTTCTGGAACGACTATTGGTTATCCTGACAATTCCGTCAATCTAATCCAATCCCCGATGAACCAACTGTTACCCAAGATCATTGCGCGCGTGCTGTACCACCTACATTCAAGCCAGCTGTTGCGAGTTCCGTGGCTCATCAAGATCACCCAGCAATTAGAATGGTGAGCCGCATCGTGAATTGGTACTCCCGCGAATATCGCCCAAATAACAGTTGCGCTTATTACTGCGTTGCGATAAGTCGACGATCGGGATGTTCCATGTTGCCTTTAGGTGCTCCATGTTGGCACACGTCCGAGTAACTGTTCCAGGGCAAAATCCGCCCTTCGACGAGTCTCTCGAGCAAACCAGTTCCATTTCGTGGCAGCATTATACTGCACAAAATGCGAATTGATAAGACATGACGGATATATTACGCAAAAAAGCAAAGTAATTCCAGTGCAATAAAACATCTGGGAATGGAATTCGGCCAGTCACAAAAACCCGTCTCGTCGCAACGCGCTCATTACTGTATCCGCAAGAAACCTCGAACGTCATTTAAAAATTGCACCACCGCAGCACAATATTCAGCCACGTCGTTTATCGAAACTAAATCCAAATCAGAAGGTAGCCTTCCCTTCGACCTGGCAGTTGCCGCAAGGGCTTCGACGTGCTGCGTGAGCAAATTAAAAGCGGAACTAAGCCGCAGTTTTCGCTCTTGTGTAACTTGTGAATCTATCACCTGCTGTGCAAGTTGACCGTATACATCCTAATTGTTCCACAAGCTATTAATGAAAGAAGAAAAAACACCAGCATACCCATCGCGTCACGACAAGCACATAAAAAGTCTCTGCAACTGCCCTGCTCAATTCAGGATCGAATTCTCCGTACAACATATACTGAAACAAGTGACCCAGTATTGCGTCCACGCCAGCGATGAAACTTTCGGATAAAGTCGTGCTTTTTTGAGTATTCGCGCAGAGACTGCAAAACCGCCCCAAGTACATTACAGCGTCGAGTGCCAAGCGTTGCATATCCACACGCCCAGCAGTAATGCCCAGACGCAAAACAGCCAGAACATTTTCAACAACCTCTGGCTCCATTGTCACCAGTTTTTCAGGGAAATGACACACGATGAGTACAAGTAGTTCGAACAACGATTGTGCTAAAGTCGGATACTATGAAAACTTGATAAATCAACTAGTTACTGAAATCAAAACTTGCCTTCAGGATTTCAGAGTTCACCAAAGGAAATATCATATTTACGCCATAGTACACAACATCGAAGCGATCTTCGTCTGGATGACGTATTAGATCCAGTCGCACAATATGCACAAAGCAAACGAATCGACACCTCTCGTTTCAACCAGGATTAAATCGCGCAAAGTTTCCAACACCACGATCAATGACTCGACTCGGTCATCTTCATCAATTGTCCGCTCACCTGAGTTTCGAAATTTAAACTTTAATAGGTCGATAAAACCGCTAACCAATATTAGCGTTCGCGTAATCCTTCAAAATAGACGTGTATGACGAATAGAAGAACCGGCGTGTATCAGCAGAAGGTTCGCAGAGTGCCTGAAGTTAATTCCACAGTGGCTGTTGGTGTAATTTTCTCAAAATGGCGGATATGCAAACCAGAATTTTGGCCATTTCTGCAAAAACTTTCAAGATTGAAAAGTTGACTTCAGTAATCTTTCGGTACATATGAAAGAGTCGTGATAAAGATTCCAGATAAGTCATGAGGCAGCTAAGCACTCTAGTGGCGGTGTCATAGTCTGCAGATTGACAGACGCCTTCAAGCATCTGGCAAAATAGATAAGGGGCAACCAACATTGAGAACTAAGACTCACCTCCATCACATTGATAACTTCGGTTTTGACAGAGGCTGTTTGATGAACTTTGATGAAGTCGGGACGCTGGCTAACCCGAAATAGGCGATTCTACACAAGAGTTGGTTATGCAGGCCAAGATCAGCAAATACCTTGATTAGGTCTACAACTTGCAAGAACCACACATCGTTGGTGCCTCCTCGAATTCCTATACTAGTAAACATTCGCACCATAGCTGCATGGGTTGCCGCCGGCAGAATTGACACATTTTCAATGAAATACGCCACCATCTGCTGAAATTCTGTGGAATTCACCAAAAAGTTATGTACATCCTGATTTCTACTTCGCGTAGCGATGATTTGTAGGAATGCAATTATTGAAAGGAGCACAGAAGCATCGGATTTCCAAAGCGCAAAGTTTTGCAGCGATGATTGGAGGGCGAAAGAAAATACTTGCTGCCCTGAACCTGTTGAACTGTATGCTTGTAACAAATTGGGACTTCCCAGCAAAGTTTTAGACAAAAAATATTTCCAAAATTTCACCTCATTTTTGTATAGTTCTCCTTGTTCAAAAACAAATAAGTAGCTGACCAGCGTTTAAGAAAGAAAAACAAAGTCTGAATGATTGCAGGGCTGCAGAACTGGAAGCCCGCAGAATCAATATCAACGTTAGAAAACCACATCAATACACGAAAAATTGAAGAGCTCAGCCCAACAACAGGATCGAAATCAGTATTTCTTGATTCAAACTCCAGCAATTTCAGTACATAAGTATGCAGATTCTGGCACTTACCGACAAATCTACCAAAGCGTCTGGTACCAACGGAGTTTCACCGATTTCAGTGTCAGCTAGCAAATGAGCTGCAAGAAGTATAATCCAATTTAATTGTTCAAGCAGTACTTCTCGCTGAGGGTCTGGATGGACAAGTCAGTATGCCTTAATTATATCGGAACGAACCATTGACGCGGCCTTCAGCAATCAACTTCGCCGCGCCAATCAACACGTTATCGGTAAGTTGCTGAACTTTTCGGCAAGCATCTTCTCCCACAAAACGCCCAACTACTGCCACTCGATTTAACCAGTCGATGTTACCAGTTTCATTGGTGTCAGACATTTGCTCATCAACAGGAAAATCATCAAGTTCTTCGTCATTGCGTTCTACTGAATGGCTCGCGAATTTCAACCGCAGGTCAATAGCAGCTGCAAATACAGGCGGCATGTATTGCTTTAACGCGGTGCGAATCGACATGACATGAGAATCAGTATTGTACCGCGCCGCCTCTTCAACTTGCTCGACTGTTGTTATCTGAGACAATCTGCAGAAAAAGAATCTATTTACCATACCGAATTGTGCCCACATGTCCAACAGCAAACAAACCACAGAGTCTTCCCATTCTTCGGATTCGTCGATTGCCGCATCTCCACCAACGTGGGCATCAAAACACATCGAACTGACGCTTAAACAATGCAAAGTGAACCTGGCGGAACTTTCCAAATAAGCGAGAACTAGATCCTGGTTGATCATTCGAAGTACGGAACCAACAACACCCCCATGCTTTAACGGGATAACGCACACCATTTCGACTATCCCAGAAAATTCGTAAGGAGAGGGACGAACTCCAGATGTCTTTCCAATCACACTAAGAAATCGTGAAGGAGGGCAAAGCTTCGGAAGAAACATACCTCGACAACAGTCTATTCAGCCTTCGCATCCCTTCTGCGACAAAAGAAGCTTCCGAAGCCACATCAGTGAAAACTGGTTCTCCCGACACACCTAAAACCAGCGACACCAAAGTTGCCGTGTCCACATGGGCACCTTGCAGCTTTGTGTGCAATGCAAATACAACGTCAACAACTTCTGGTCTTGTGATACTTGCAGACCACGAGGCTGGAAACCGTCCAGATGTAGAGGCCCGCGAAAGCTGCGATTCACTGGAAAATGTCCCCGGCATTGCCGTACCGACTGCATTGCTTATTTAATTAAAATATATACATTAAGTTTGTCTCACGTGACGCGAATTCCCAGCTCATGATTCGAACGGCTATGTCTACGTATCTTTTTGCAAATTCCAATTGCGGATTTTGGGTATAATCATGTAAAACATCCATGACCATGTAAAACAGCTTCAAAAGCTCGGCTTCCTGAACAATACCATAAGAAGAGTTAGCGTAAACGGGCGCACCTCGAAAGATCTTCGACAAGTGTTGTGGAAATCCCACGTCATTCCCAATGAAGTTGCTTCTGTCGAAAACTCCCCGAGTAATTGATCCAGCACATTTAAAGCCACTTGTTTCTGGTGTATAGATTGATAGCTTCTCAAAACACCTTATCAGAACTCAGAACTGACTCACTCGGTGAATGCCATTGCTGCGGCGAAGATCCTCCACAGACATCAGCCATCGAAGGCGAGACTCTTCGGATTCCAACAGCCAGCCGCGTTTTGCAATCACAACAATAGTTTGCGCAAATTTTTTAACTGTTGCATTTACAACTGCGTTGCTAGCTCCATAGGATTAATCATAATCGGGCGACAGATATTTAGACACACCCATGATCACTGTTGCAGCTTTCGACAACGTACTGAAGCAGATAGGCGCGAAGGGCGACCAAGTCGCTCAAGACAAACGAGGAAAAATGTCGCACGATCGCATCTTTGAGTGTATTCGCCATGTGAAATTGAACAATTGTTTCAGTTGTATTGTGATCTTTGTTGTCGTTTTTTTTTTTTTTTGTTGTTTATTATTATTATTCGTTTTTTTTTTTCGTTGGTTTGAAGCACACGGCGAAATAAGAATTACCAAGGACGCTGACGCACAACGAAAGTACATTGGACGAATTTTTAAGGATAGCGAGGAATTGGGTAGCCGCAGCGAGGGACTGTTGGGAGTCGGGCTGTTTGCTGGCGTAAGCAAAGTACAGAGCGCAGCGGCAGATGCATGCATAAACGCTGCGATCTGATAACGGCGCTTACCGCGGAGATGGCTCTGCACGCCCCGACTATGTTGTCGACGCTCAGCTCCATTCAGCAAAACAAAACTTTGGCAGATGGATCCCGATGGCGCCGCCAATGAGCCGCCCATAATCTGTCCCATGGAGAACTTCGCTCTTGTCGCAAAGGGCGTATATCGCTCCGCCTTTCCGAAGAAGAAGAACTTCCCGTTCCTCAAACTGTTGAAACTTAAGTCCATACTGTGAGTCCATCTTCATCGACACCATCAATGTTCTTTTCCAACCTCGACCAACTCAGTACCCTCATACTCGAAAACTACCCGGATCAGAATCAGAAATTCCTCGAGGATAATGGGATTACACTTTTCCAGTTTGGGGTGGCTGGAAACAAAGATTTGATGGATATTCCCGAAACAGTTATCATCGAAGCCCTTGCTGTGATTCTCGACAAAAGGAATCATCCCAGTAAGGGTTACTACTGATTTCAGGCAGTGATTGCGATTGACTCTCCTTCACAAGTTCTGATTCATTGCAACAAGGGAAAACATCGGACGGGTTGCCTCATTGGATGCATACGAAAAATTCAGCATTGGTCATACACTTCAATCTTCGAAGAATATCGTCGTTTCTCGTATCCGAAAAGTCGGACAATGGATCAACAGTTTATTGAACTTTTCGATTTACGAAATGTTGTTGCTGACATTCGCTATTTGCCGGAATGGCCAGAGGTGTTGCGAATTATACATCAATAACGCGAACTTTGACCACCCTCATATTAACAGATTCAGCGCGATGAAGGAATGATCCCAACAATGCTTATCAGGGGCGGCTTAACCGGGTTAACTGAATTCATGCATGATCTTGCCAGCGCCGAAAGAGATAAATCCAATGTTGGAAATCCGGTTATCATTCACGGGATCGAAGAGGGTGATGCAAAATGTTCAAAAGGAGATGCCGACCCTGAACGAACCAAGACGGAAAGTGGACGAGACCCTCAGCTCAACAAGCAGCTTGAAAGTGAAAAACGTGAAGACAAAGAGTTGCGACCGAAGTTTCCGGAACTTCCTGATTACTTG
>JADHYT010000511.1:0-10375 GCA_027604725.1 Entophlyctis luteolus
TACAACTCCCTCACGGACTCGTACTGCAGCGCTGAACGCACGGCCTTCTCTGACACGAACCCTTTGAAGGGTGCCATCTCAGGCTTGGACGCTGCATTGTCAAATGGAATGGTCTTGTCCCTCTCGCTTTGGGATGACAGCACGGCAGGAATGAACTGGCTCGACTCCTACTACCCGGAGTATGCAACTGTCGCCGGCACTGTGCGTGGTCCATGTGCTTGGTTCAACTGGACCACCGAAACGACCAGCTTGCGCAGTACTTACGGCTCCAGTGCATCGGTGACTTACTCTGATATTAGATTTGGGACGTTGTGCTCCACGTTTGACTGCTCCAGTATCACCACTACTTCCAGCACCACCGCGGTAGCAGCAACTACCACCGCTGCTGCTACGACTGCTGCCGCGAGCACTACTGCTGCTGCCACGACAAAGGCCTCTACCACGACGAAGACGACAACAACTTCCTCTACCACCACCACCACCACCACCACCACCACTACTACTACTACTACTACTACTACTACCACAAAGGCTACGACTGCCGCCGCGACATCCGCTACTGGCTCTTGCAGCACAAAGTGGGGACAGTGCGGCGGACTCACCTGGACTGGCCCCACTTGCTGCGTTTCTTCAACTTGCACCTACGAAAATGCTTGGTACTCGCAATGCCTTTGAAAAGTGGATCCTTTGAAGTTCGGCGGTTCAGGTGGAAATTCTATTTTTTTGAAACTCTCTACACTTTTCCCTTTCTCTAGAGAGGCTAAGAAATAAAAGAAGTACTTTTCTTACTGTTGCTTTCTCTGTGTGAAACTATATTGTTGTGCGGAATCTTTTTAAATGGCGGGGGTAATAACAACTCACCAGAAATTCGAGTTCTGGCGCAAAAACCCGTGACAGCGTCAGAATTCCTGGCCATGCGTTGAAGATGGGAATCTGTCGCTGATGCTAACAGGTTAGTGCGGGGACAGATTTCCATCTCAGATTTTCTATATGTCGCGAAACGTCCACACACACGCACAGTCCTTCGACTCGCTCAATACAGATACGGCGGCCAGTAACCCGCGGCTTGACACGCGCATAACTTCCGCGTCGTCGTCGTCCATCGTGCGCGTACCGTCCGCCATCGACCTGCGCACCGACAGGCTGCCCGCCGCAAAGCTTCAGATTCAGCATCAACAGGAACTCCATGACGCACCAACTCAAGCCACTACAGCACTCAACAAGCAGAGACCCGTGATACAGTACATGGAGAAGCCTGCGCCGCTCCTCAAGCGCGCGTCCAGCGCACTGATGGCAAGCTCGGGCGTAGACGCGCCCACAAAGCACAGTCACGCCCACAGTGCATCCGACAGTGGTGCCAAGGCGAACAAGTCGCTGTTGGATGAAGGTGGCACGCCCGCGACCCCAGAAGCGATCACAGAGATTTTCGCTGTCCACTCCGAAGATAAAAGCCATCAAATGCCTCTGAAGGATGCCACCAGCTCGATAGTGCGCGCACCCTTTTTAGATTTGCTGCTCACCAGTCGCTTCACAGACCGAGCACCGACTTCCCTTCGACTCTTTGCTGACACAGTTCGGCTCTCAAGCAGTACCCGCCCGCCCTCTGGACTCTGCGGGTCTCTCCCTCACTGACGCACGAGATTTACTACTGAGATACGGTCCTAACCTTCTTCCTGAACCATCAAAAGAGAGTGCATACTACCGATTTCTTATGTGCCTGACATCACTATTCAATCTACTTTTATTACTTGGTGGCGCTGCGTATTTGATGCTGTGGTTTATTGATCCCCTCGAAAATTTCAGTAATGTGAGGATTTTTCGGGATTACTTGATCCTGAATCGTGGTCCTTTCTAGATCTACATTGGCTCTGTGTTACTATGTGTAGCGGTCATAAATGCATTCATTGAGTATTATGAGCTTACTAGAGTTTCGCATATTGTCGAATCATTTAAGGTGCGCATAAATCACTTTAAAGGAATCTGTAAAATACAAATAGAACATGATACCACACGAATCTCAATGTATCAGAGCATCTTTGCTGCAACCTGTGAAGGTTTCGGACATTGTTCCGGGAGATGTTATTTTCCTCAAGCCTGGGGACAAGATTCCAGCTGACGCGATATTGTTTAATGCATATGAATTTCGAGTAGACAACAGTTCTCTGACTGGTGAATCCGAAACTGTGGAAAGGTCTCCGGTTCTTGGGGGCATTCTTTCAGATACAAATGTACTGGATGCAAAAAATGTTGTATTTGGGGGAACAACTGTGTCGAACGGTAGGTAGACTTTGATACAAGGTGCAAAATCTTAAGCCTAATCAGGCGAGGCCTATGCTGTGGTTATAAGGACCGGAAAACAGTCAGTTTTAGGAAAGATTGCCCTTCTAACCAACAATCCGTCCTCTGCAGCAGCTGCGGGTAGTGCTAAACGCCGCCGCCAGTCTCCACTTAGCTCTGAAATAAAGCTATTCTGGTAAACTCAAGGTTTGAAGTATCTGTTAATGACTGTTTTTTTAGCAAGTTGATTTCGTTTCTCGCTTCCACCACGGCCATTCTGTTCTTTCTCATTTCTGTTGCACGAGGATCAGAATTCAATACCTCTTTCCAGTTCGCGATTGGAATTCTCATTGCCTGGATACCTCAGGGCCTGCCGGTAACTGTCACGATGCTGCTAGCAGTGGCCGGAGAACGAATGGCAAAGCGTGATGTTCTCATTAAAGATCTTCATGGTGTTGAAACACTGGGGGCGATGACTTTACTGGCCACTGATAAAACTGGCACTCTGACGCTGAATGAAATGACAGTCAGTCGAGTGTGGACGAACTTGGCCTCGATGTATGCCGGCGACCCTTCAAGTGCACCGCAAGGCGAAAGATTGCTCAAGTTGGAGGTTTCGGGTGTTGCTCAAATACTGCATATGGCGGCAACTTGCACACGGTAAAAGACAGATGTTTGATAATTTCTTATACCAATGCATTCAGAGCTCGCTTTGATGGATCTGATGGGAAGCACACCGGACATGTTGTGGGCGATGCGACAGATAAAGGACTACTGGAGTTCGCTGCATCTAGACTAGCGAATGTTGAAAAGGTGAGACACTTCGTTGTGGTCTTCGCGGGGCTCATGCGACGTCCGTCCTCGCAGCTAGTTACACAGTACCCGAAAATTTTCGAAATACCGTTTTCTTCTGACACAAAAGTTCATTTGACTATCCATCGCAAGGCTCATCCGGAAGGTGGATTAACTTTACATGTGAAAGGAGCACCAGAAAAAGTTTTGGCATCTTGCACAACAATTTTGTTGAATGGGAAATCCGAGACGTTAACGGATGGCCATAAGCTTCAGTTTCGAGATGTTTATGAAAAAATGGCTTGTCGAGGCGAAAGGGTAATCGCGTTTGCACAATATTGGCTACCTGGACGAAAGTATACCGATAATTATCGCTTCAGCTTGGAAAAAGCAAATTTTCCAACAGTTCAGTGGTTTTTTAGAATACTGCTCCATTTACGTTTTTGATCAGAGCGGATTGACATTTGTAGGATTGGTTTCGTTGGCGGATCCACCAAAGGCAGGGGTTGCGGATGCTATCATGAAAATCCGTCAAGCGGGAATTAAGGTTATAATGGTGACAGGTGATCATCCCCTCACTGCGGCTGCTATTGCCGAGCGAGTCAATATCCTGTCACACCCAACAAGAGAAAAGCTCGCAAAGTCGACAGGAGTCAAACTCGAATCTGTTCCTGAAGATGACGTTCATGCAACAGTGGTGAACGGAGAAAATTTGCACAACTTCACTGAAGAAGATTGGGATCGAGTGTTATCGAAAAAAGAGGTTGTATTTGCAAGAACTTCTCCAAAACAAAAACTGGAAATTGTCAAGCGAGCACAAAGCATCGGGCACATAGTAGGAGTTACTGGGGACGGTATTAATGATGCAGCAGCCCTGCGTCACGCTGATTTGGGAATTGCGATGAACAAAACTGGCAGCGACGTTTCTAAAGAGGCCGCTGGAATGATTCTCTTGGACGACAATTTTACGAGTACGGTCGTCGGGATTTTGGAAGGTGTTCACTTTATTATACTATTCCCGGTTTTTTAAGTTGCATTGCAGGCCGAACAATCTTCATGAATTTGAAGGCACGTCTAAACAACTTTCGCTATTTGCGCAAATAACCTACATCCGTAGAAATCGATTCAGTATTTTTTGACCCACATAATGGCCGAAGTAGTTCCATACTTGCTCAATGTTATAATCCCGATCCCGCTTGCACTTACAGCGATTCAAATCCTCGTGGTAGATCTGGGATTCGAACTGTTCATAACTCTGTCGTTTGCATGGGAGCCTCCGGAGGACGCGAACGCGCTTCTTTGCATGGGTCCTCGAAAGCCCGTCACTCCTGAGTCCATCCAGTTGATGATAAACAGACGAAATGCAAAACGCGAGGTTCTAGAGGCTCAGTCGGAGGCTATTCATGACGCCGATACTCGCCGCGGGCTTGGATCGAAAAACGCTGATCCCGAAAAACAGGAATTCGATTCGCCGTCATCAGTGCAAAGCCATCTTGTCTCTCGCTACATGTCGGAAGACGAACAGTTTCTCATTCAAGATTCGAATGATGATATCAACGAAAATAATGAGGCCAAGAGGGCTGCCAAAAAGCTGAGAAAGAGATGGTTTCGTCATATCCAAGAAATAAAGGCCATGATGACAGATATTCGGTACTGGAAGGCACAGCAAAACCAATGGCGTGCTATTTTAGCTGTGAAAGGAGGAGAAAAGCTTGTCGATGCCGAGGTGCTGAGTTGGGCTTATTTGGAAGCAGGAATTATGGAAGCCGGAATATGCATTGGAACGTTTTTCGCAGTTCTTTATTGGAGTTGGGGCATAACACCAACTGATGCAAAACATATTCAAATTCTCAGGGGATTTAAGCCACATTCAGCAGACTTTCTTCTTCGGAATGGAGGAATAATTGTGAGTTTTGCGTTTAGCTGCGTGAATTATATCGTTTTTCCAGTCTGGAAGTGATCAAGTAGAAGCGCTGCAAGAAGCTCAGTCAGCGTTCTACCTTTCGATTCTTATCGTCCAACTTTGGACATTATTTGCATGTAAAACTCGACTTCGGCTCCCGACACAAAAATTGTTCGTTGCAAATGTCAATACATTGATTGCAATCGCTGTGGGCTCCGCATTCGCATTTTTCATCGTATATGTACCATTTATGAGCGGTTGGTTCTGAACCACAGTCTGAATGTTTCTCATGATCAAAAAAACAGGATTATTCTTGACATCCGGAGATCTGAACCCGTTGTTCTTGCTCATACCATTGTCGTCCGGTTCAATCGTTTTTTTCTACTCTATCGTTCGCCGGCATTTGCTGCAGAAGTGTAAGGTGGATTGACTTGATTCGGGGAACATAAAATATTTTTCGACAGACTGGCCACAGCATTTTTCCACTGAAGACCCCAAGCACAACGAATAAATTTCAATCAACCTTCAAATTTTTTAACCATAATTGTCGTTGCTTCAGGTTCCTGTGACAAATCTGATGGACCGAGTCTCATCCCTCGCGGAAGGACGAGACACATGTACATGCACAAATGAGATCAATGCTTCGAGACTCCAGCGTTCAAAAGGGAAGTCTGCAAGTTCGACGAAAGCCCTCGCGAAGGCAGAGCCCAACAGCCATGCCGCAAGAGAAATGAAAGACTTCTCGTTCTTGATGTCTAATCCGTCAATCAACGTTGGAGAAAGCTTTCAGTCGTATCCCAGTCGTAATCGCATGGGTATCTCTGTCATAAATCCACAGGGAGCTCAAATAAATTCTTGCAGATGGAATCCGACTCATAAACGCGTCAAAAGCACGGAACGACGTGCAGCAAAAGGTGGACGAAGCTGCAAGTGGAGAAGCTATTCGCGGACCTACCATAATTCTCATGTCCGGAAGCTATGCATTCTTTTTGATATACCTCACGATTGCAAATCAAACAAACTGGGCACCTTTGATCCGCTTTTACATGGCTTTCTTCTTGTTTATTTTAAGCTTTATAATTGTGCAGCTTTCGCGCATCATTCAGTTTACTGACCGTCAGTCTCCCCTCATACTCTACCTTTCAATACTTCCATTCGTTGTTTTCATATTTATTTCGCGGGAGTCTCACCTTCTTGGATTCTTATTGTGGTTTTTCATGTTTTTCGTTGTTTTTCTACAGTCGGGATTGCAGAACTTACGATTTCATTTAAGTTGTTACACTCTAGTAAGGAACAACAGCAATCGGTTTTGAACTCAACACCAATCAAAACAGGCGCTGATCATAAGCTATGGTTCCACATTAGGTGCAATGGCTCTATATTACAGCGACAACTGTCCTTTGACTATATGCGGTCAGCCTTTGAATCCTTCGATCGATTGGAAATACGAGCTTGTCACGACCGCTCTGGCAGTCTGCCTGTCAGCCAACTTTCTTCTTGTGAATGATTTCATCAAGATGAATGCCGCGACCCTGCTCGATCGTGACGCATTCATTGCGTCGATACACTCTGCCAACGTCGAAATGCGCCGTCAGCTCCGAAAACAGCAACAAGAGGAAGTTATTGACCTCGAGGCACCATTGGCGAAAGTCGTCAAAACGCTCAGAGACGTGCGTGATGCCTCAAACGACGCGGTGTTTCGAGAAGAAGTTGATCAGATAATTGCTGTTCTCAATTCGGGCCAGTTATATACACCAGATATTTACCAAAATGCGGGCGACGCAGACGTCAGTGATTGGGTGCGATCGATGATGGCACAGACGGAAAATACCGGAATCGTGTTAGGTGTTACCGCAGGGGAACCGAGAGCACGCGGACAGAGTATTGAACCTAAAGCTGCCGCTGCGCTGCTGCAGTGGCACTTTACCGGCGGGAATCTTTCGGCGTTTGCAGGGCTCCCGGATGCGCGCGTTCTCCAAGATGCTCTGCATAACTACGACGATCCGATGTTCGACGTCTGCGCTCTCAACGACGGCGCGGCTTCTGGCCATGTTCTCTTCCACACTGCACTTTACGTGTTTACCCGCCACGGGCTCCTCGAATTACATAAGATAAGGCCTACCACATTTCAGCTTTGGCTGATCCATGTGGAGCGCGGTTACCGCTCTTCTAACCCGTACCACAACGCCATTCATGCTGCAGACGTACTTCATAGCCTTCATTATTACCTCACTCGCCCTCGCGTTTCTGAAAATATTTCGCCAGAAGACTTTCTTGCGGCGTTTATAGCCGCTATCATCCACGACTACATGCACCCAGGCGTCAACAACGCGTTTCTTGTGAACTCAATGGACCCTCTCGCCATACGATACAACGACATTGGCGTGTTAGAGAACTTCCACTGCGCTCAGGCCTTCGAAGACATGCACGCGAACGGTGACATCAATATTCTGGCAAACTTGACCCCCGAAGCGCACCGCAGTGTGCGAGAAGCTGTATGCGCGGCCGTACTCGCAACGGATATTGCTTCGCACTTTGAGTGGATTGGGCGCTTCCGCAGCCGCGTGCCTGCGGGGCTCGATTTGGCCTCAAAAGCCGATAAACGGCTGGTTATGAACATGGCAATTAAATGCGCCGACGTAAACAATCCCACGAAAGAGTTGCACTGTTACAAAGTATGGACCGATAGGGTTATGGAAGAGTTTTTTCTGCAAGGTGAAGAGGAGTTACGGATGGGGTTGCCAATATCCATGTTTATGGATCGCGCGACAACAAGTGTTCCGAAATGCCAAATCGTTTGTGCATTTATTTAAATTATGCTTTGTATGCTTTTTTTCTGACTTGAATTTCAGGGTTTCATCGATTTCATCGTTTTCCCTTTGTTTGAAGTGTGGGCGTCTTTTATGGAAAGTGATGTGGCACTACATCTTGAAAATATTCAAAGCAACAGAAGATATTGGAAGGAGCAGCTGCTATGAATGCCGAACTTTGGAGCTTAAAGTATATATGTTCGTTACTCAGCTTCTGTTGATGTTTCCAATTTTTTCTTCAATTTTTCAAAATGCTTCTGAGCGCCAACAGCAAATGAATGCTTCTCCCCAAGCTCTTTGGTGTACATTTTCTTATACAGTTCTACTACTGGTAGAATATCTGCAATCATGTCCATTTCAATGTTGATGGGCAATTCTGTCTCTACTTGAGCATTAAAGCGCTTTATAGCCGTTTCAAGATGATTCGCTTGGTTTTTTTTCTGCTTTTCCCTCGCCCACTTTTTCAATTTCAGAACCATTGTAAGTGTGTCTTTATCAAGCTCCGACTTGAAAGGTTTATCAAACTGAGAAGGAATCAGCGAACACAAACCGCAAGCTTCGGATCCATCCCTGTTGCCTTCATGTCGGTCGCAATTTTGACAACCTTTCCAAAGGAGTCCAATTTATCAGCTTTGAGATCTTCAGTTCGGGAGGTTGTCTTGGGCCTTCTGTCCGCATCTCGCAGTATGGAGAAAGCTTGCAAGTATTTTTGAGCTCCTTCAGACTTTTCTTCTTCGTGCAAAACCCCCAGCAAGTCATTCGAATTCGAGTTGACTGCCGAGTGGACAATATCTGCCCCAGTGGCGACAGCCATCTAAAAGCGGAATCTTGAGAGAGCAACGAAAAAAATATCGCAGTATTACATGCAATGAGGACGGTGTTGTCGGAATCACAATATCGGAAGAAATACTTGCGCGTCGAATACTCTTGCTTTCGCTCGCTCGTCTGCTCCGAATCACCTGCGAACTTTTCAATGTCGACATTTTCGTTGTTGGACTGAGAACAGCGATTTCTCCTGCAATATACAGGTGTTCCTTGAAAGGCAGGAAATTATTATCTTGGTTCTCTGGATTGGCTTTGGCAGTATTTTCAGACCGTCCCTCGGATTCGTGCTTGACAACAGTAGGCTCGTTGATGGTGACTGTGAGCCCCGCAGTGAGACGGCTTGACACGGTATTATTCGGTTGCTCAACGTCCCCCTGTGGATTGGTTGATTCATCTTGTGCCAACAGTTCTGGCGATATCAGGCTGCTTCGACGGCGAGTGTTGACTGCGGCACGGAACTCTTCAATTTCGCCAACAGAAAGACTGGGGACCTCAGATACAAGGTCATCGGATAGGCAAATATCGTCACTACTGTTCAGGCGGGAAGAGAGTTCTTCTTTCTCTTCAATTGGCGCGGGCAGAGTCTGGCGGCTGATCCCACTGCCGCCAAGGAAGATCGGTAGAGACACGGAAAGTCGCCTGAAGAAGCCCGGATTCGACTGCTGTTGTTGTGGCTGGAGAGTTTCGCCGTTCGCGTGCTGCTCGCCGCTATGAAAGGGGTGCGTTCCTGTGCCCCCCCCCATCAACGAGCTCCGCCGTTGGAACGGTGATAACACTGAGGCGAAAAAACTTGACGTGTCGCTTGCCTTGCGTCCAACCCCGCCGCTCGAATCCATCCCACCCATCAGCGCGAACGGTTGATTCACTGACTGTGAGCTTGTGGCGGAACTGGATCCATTTACTGTCTCAGCACTATGCGCAGCCGTGGTCGCTTCGCTATCTGTGCCAATTGTTTTTACGCTCCCGGAAACTTGATTCCCGTTGCCGCGCTTTCCGTCGCTTTCGTAGTTGTTTTGTGGTTGCTGCAGGGCAGCAAACGCAGGCGACATATCGGGAGTAATTCTGTCAATATCAAACGAGCTTGTGACTTTGAGAATAAGTTCTTTGAACTTGTCGACGTCTGCAGGCCCAGGGCCCAGGCTCGCATGGCTGATGAACGATCGTTGGCGGTTTTGCTTGCGATCCGCCTCTAATGTTGCCATGTTACTCTCCACGATATCCCTAGAGGTGGTTACCAGGCTCGGACAGAAACAAGTGCACAGGCACGTTGCGAGTGGATATGCTGGAAATCGCGCGCTGGAAGTCGAGGTCGCTATAGACCGAACGCGAACGTTGTGCGGGAAGCAGATTACGCTGCGTACCGGGGTCGCCCGCGCTTGATTCATTACGTTCTGACAGTGAAAGGCTGGATTCCAACATTGTAAGAAATTGTCACGTTTTATTTTGAACGCAGGTGGCACCACTGCAGTCACGCTCGTCGATCCTCCAAAAAAATTGAACTTGACAGATTCTCCCAGTGTAAAGACTGTCCTGATTCCTGCGAGGCTTGAATCCCTCGATGGATGGAGTCAAAGTATATCCCTTGGAAGAGAAAAAGGTGCGAGCGTGCCAGGGGTCGAACCTGGAATCTCTTGATTCGTAGTCAAGCGCGGTAACCATTTTGCCACACGCCCTCGAGAATGTTACGGAATGGCTCAGGTTCCGTAGGTTTAAAAGGATGCCTCTGCAGGCGGCTTGGTCAATTTAGAAATGGACGGCGGGATGAAGA
>JADHYT010000512.1:0-10339 GCA_027604725.1 Entophlyctis luteolus
TCCAAATCCCCAGCAGGCTCTCCTATTCTATTTGTCAAAAAGAAAGATGGCTCTTTGAGATTATGTGTTGACTACCACAGGCTCAACAGGATCACAGTACAAAATTGCTACCCACTACCACTTATCCCCAATCTACTTGACCAACTTGCCTCAGGAAAAGTCTTCACAAAAATTGACCTCCGAGGTGCCTATAATCTATTGGTTGGGTTTGGATTCTGTCTCCTTTTTCGGTGTTGTCGTCTTCTCTTTTTTCCTCCAACGAAACAACAGTCAATGAACCTTGTTTGCCTGCTTGCCCAGACACTGCCTCCGGCCTCCCCGTCCTGCCCTGTCCTGCCTGATGTTCCCTGATCAATTCCTGACATTTACAAATTCTGCTTGACACATCCACATGCTCTGCTGCCACCACATTGGTCAGGTCTGCCAAATATACTCAGGACCTGTCCACCAAATCTTATAAGCAGCCGTTAATATGCAGCAACAAGAGATTGCTAACCTCAGAGTGTCAGTAACAACTGTCCCTCCAGCAAACCTCCCAACTTCAACATGCCATCCATCAGACTGCTAGAGTTCACTGGCAATATTAAGCCCATGCCAGCACATCAGCTACAAAACTACTTAGACAATTACCTGAAAAGATCACTCAAAACTTGCAAACTGTACAACATTGCCACTCCCTGTCATGCACACACCTTGGCCAACCAACACATGAGTTGAAGGTGTAAACTATTTTATTTGACTTATGACCAGTAAATTCACCAGCTAACAGGCAGGCAAATGAACGTGCCAGTCCTGGTAATTTAATAAATATGCTGGGCAAGAGAAAGACCAGCATCATGCGCATTCAAGTTTGAAGCCCAACTTCTCTAACTCGTCAAAGGCCCAAAAGGAGTAATCAGTCAACAGCTGATTTAGAACAATGAAGGAGGGTTCCAGCGCACACGAGGGTTTCTCGACATTCATGCCAATTTCGGATTCGGGCTCAGGACTCATCGAGTCACTCAACATTATCGGTACACGATCAATTTTACCTTCGTAGTCCACTCTCGAGGTTAATGGAATGGACAAAGTAGACTTCAAAATGCACGATTGGGCAAATTTAGAAGCACCGACGTGTGACTTAACATATTTTCTGGCAGAAGTAGGGAATTGAGAGAGTTTGGCTGGGGCAAGATGAATTCTGAGGCGTCCAAGCAAACTGCGCAGGGAAAGGAAGTTTGTTTTTTTGTTTGTTTTTTGCAGACGAGAACGCACTCTATTCCTCGCCAGTGAACTCCGTTATGGCAGGAAAAGAACACGGAGTGCGAGATACAGCTGAATGTGGGAGACGACCGCTTGTTTGCAGGCTTTTTCTTTCTCATACGCGATGCTGCGGGTGTGTTTTCACGGTGGCGAAAAATAATGCTGTCTTTGCGCATCTCGCGCGGACGTTGAATACCATGCATGCGAAAGTAGACAGAGCAGCTATTGCAGACGGGTTCGCCAAGGGCATCACGACGCCAGGATGAAGCCACCTGGGAACCACAAGCCAGTTCAGGGGCCGCCGGAGAACGAGAGCAACGAGTGGCAGAGAGCAGAAACACACCGTAGTACCGTTTGGGGTCGGTGGCAGTTGCGGCCGCATTGGCGGCGCCAGGCTGAGCTAGGAGACAGTGTTCACCAGACATTGCCGGCATTTTTCAAGTTTGGCAACGGCCCTTGCGCAGGACAGACAGTGGGAGCACGCTGCATCCTGACAGTTTGGCAGGTTACGTTAGAAGAAGTCACAGACACAAATAGTCAGGAGACGAGAAGTACACACAACAGGCACGTAAGGAGACTCGTACATGGCACACAGATTACGAATCAAATCGAAGCATTCAAGAAAGACGTCATCGTTTCTTAGTGATTTGTCCTGATTCCAATCAACGATGGATTCTGGCGGCCAACGTCCGGGCCAACCCAACGCCGAACATCGTGCGTCCTTCATTTCCCGGATCACCATCTCCTGGTTCAACAGCATTGTTGTTGCGGGCTGGAGAAACCCACTGCAGATGAGCGACATGTTCGCAATCGCCGACGACGACAAATCTGAGAAGCTTGCTGACGAGTTTGAAGCTGTTCTGGCCGAGACGCGGGCTCACTCATTGAAATCCGGCAAGCACTATGATAAAACAGTTCTGAGAGCATTTCTGTGGCAGTTTCGTACTCTGCCGCTGCTTGGTTTGTTGAAACTTGTCTCAGACTTTGGCACCGTCATGAATGGATTTGTCATGAGGAGCTTCCTGCAATCGCTTATCGCTTCCCAAAGTGATAATCCACCGCCGCTATCTCATGCATTCTTGTACGCCTTTGGGTTTTGTACAATGGCGGTCGTCGTTTCATTCTTAAACAGTACTGTGAAAATTTTTCCACCTATGTTTATTAATGTACTATTAAGACTATGCAATACTGGACTCAAACAGAAGAGCAGTTGCTGCGAAAGGAATGCTAACTGCAGTGGTGTACCGTAAATCTTTGAAGCTGAATGGAGTGGGTCGAGCCAAGTTTTCATCTGGGAAACTGCTCAATATTGTATCAACAGACATTGGTCGAATAGAGTCTTTGACAAGCGCTTTCATCTTGATTTGGTCTGCGCCATTCTTGATAATAGAAACTTTTATATTTGTCTTGTACATTATTGGGTTTGGCTCTTTTTTTTTTTTTTTTCGCTCGAAAGGTTTGCATGGTAACATTCATTCTTCTAGAATACCAGGGGTTGCTGGGATCGCTTTTATTTTAATTTGCATGCCTTTCCAAGGCTATCTCATAAAGCGCTTGATGGCAATCCGAAGACTTCTGGCGCCAGTGACCGATAAGCGAATGAAATTATCCTCAGAAATACTTCAAGGCATACGAATTATCAAGTATTTTGGTTGGGAATCACAATTTATGAGGAATGTTGAGAATATTCGCTTAAATGAGGAACTCGTACTTGTCAGACATGCTGCTTACGTGCGAGCTGTTCTTTCTTGCATCGGCTTTGTAATTCCTGCAGTTGCTGCAAGTATAACATTTCTGGTGTATGGAGCTGTCACAACATCCTTCCAGAGCGTCCAAATTTTTTCAACTCTCGCTCTATTTAATCAGTTGAGACAGACAATCATGTGGCTGCCTTACAATATCTCATTTCTTGGCGATTCATTTGTGTCTTTTCAGCGGCTACAGGAGCTGATGGACGCTCCTGAAGTCGAATTCAAACCCATTGTGAATTCATCTGCGCAGTATGGTGTCGAAATACAGGATGGCGAGTTCGCTTGGGAATCTGAGGATTCCCAATCCGACATGCGTACTTCGACTTTGCGCAACATTAACATGAAAGCCCCGCTTGGTGGTTTGACAGCAATTGTCGGGGCAGTTGGAAGCGGAAAAAGCTCTCTCCTGTCTGCGCTTATATCGGAACTCAAGTGCATCAATGGAACGGTAGTTTTTAGTGGGTCTGTTGGATACGCGTCCCAGCAGGCTTGGATCGTAAACGCAACTGTCCGCGAAAATATTGTTTTTGGCCGTCCGTTTGATGAACAAATTTATTGGAGAGTTGTTGAGGCAGCTTGTTTGATACAAGATTTTGAGATTTTGCCCAACGCAGACATGTCTGAGATTGGTCAGTGTCTTGGGTGTCGTGCCAACTAATCCTCTTCTTTCAGGCGAGCGTGGAATAAATTTATCTGGCGGTCAAAGACAACGAATATCGATAGCCCGGTTGATGTACACGAACCATGACATAGTACTTCTAGACGGTAGTAAACTTCGTGCCAATTTCTTGTTAACGGATTGCTTGAATTAGATCCGCTGTCTGCTGTAGACGCGCATGTTGGGAGGAAGCTGTTTGAAGGGGGAATCCGCGGCATTCTGGCCGGAAACACTCGTCTTCTAGTGACTCATCAATTGCATTTTGTTCCTCTCTGCGATTGGGTCGTTTTTATGAAAGACGGCGAAATTGCCGAACAGGGAAAATATGAAGATCTAGTTCAAGCTGGAAGCGAGTTTTCCGCCCTTATGACGGCATATGGAGGCGAATCACCATCTGAGCATGATAACGACGGCGACAGACAGCGCGTTGCTATTGAAGACTTTTCCATGAGTCCGGTCAACGAAGTTTCTCCTGTGCTGAATAAGAAAGAAACTGTGCATCAGATTCAAGTTGAGTTACAGGCTTCCGGAAACATGAGCCGAAGAACTTTACTGTCGTATTTTAAAGCGTCCGGTTCCGATGCATTTCTGGCGATAACCATTTTTTCTCTGTTGCTTACACAAGCAACGCGTTTGGCAAATGACCTTTGGCTCGCGGAATGGTCAGAAAACACGTACCCCGGAATGTCAAAACAAACTTATATTGGTATTTACGCCGGCTTGAGCTTGTTACAATCAATTGCGTTGTTATTTTATTCAATGATGTTTGCAATCGGAGGGATAAGCGCCTCCAAACATCTGCATGATTCGGTTTTCAAAAGGGTGATTCACTGTGCAGTAGGATTCTTCGACCAAACACCTGTTGGTAGAATCATAAACCGTTTAAGCAGAGATATCGACTATGTCGACAATTCGCTCTATGATTCTATTCGATTATTTTTCTACGCTTTTCTGCAAGTTGTTTCTGCATTTTTCCTTCTGTCCTACATAACAACCGGAATATTTCTTGCAGCTCTCTTGCCGATGCTGGCTATCTATTGCATTATGCAATTGCTGATTCGGACTTCTTCCAGGGAAATCAAGCGCATTGAGGCTGTGTCCAGATCGCCGATGTTTGCACATATTTCAGAATGCATGTCTGGACTGGCAACGATTCGCGCCTATAATGATCAAGAGCGCTTCATTTTGAAAACCGAGACTCTTGCAGACTGCAACGCTGCTCCGCTTTACCTTGTATATGTTGGTCAGCGCTGGATGGCGCTCCGAAACGATTTTATTGGCAGTGTCCTTGTGCTGGCCACCGCTCTTTACGCGGCCGTTAATCAATACACCATAAACCCAAGTCTTATTGGCCTCGGATTGTCCTATCTATTTCAGACCGTAGCATTGATGAATATGCTTATCTATCAAGCAGTTGAAATGGAAAACCAGCTGAATGCCGTGGAACGGTTGTTTGAGTACACAAAGTTACCAGTTGAAACTCAAGATGGCGTGGCAGCTTCGAAAAACTGGAGTTGGTTGAAAAAAGGTTCAATTGAATTTCAAAACGTTCAGATGCGCTACCAACCGAATTTGCCGCTGGTGTTAAACAATGTCAATTTTCGTATAAATGGAGGTGAAAAAATTGGAATAGTCGGTCGCACTGGTAGTGGCAAGTCATCTTTGATGCAAGCATTATTTAGAATAGTCGAACTCGTTGACGGCTGCATCAAAATTGATAATGTAGACATCTCGACTTTGAGCCTCCATGCGCTGAGGACATCATTGGCCATTATTCCGCAAGATCCTGTTCTGTTTTCGGGACCTTTGCGCAAAAATCTGGATCCGGCAGGAAAGTACACAGACGCGGAATTGTGGGACGTTTTGGAAAGATGCGGAATGCGTGATGCTGTGGCAGACATGAGTGGGAAATTGGACTGCATCCTTGTGGAGAACGCAGAAAACGTTTCTGTTGGACAGCGGCAGTTGCTTTGTCTCGCACGCGCATGCTTGCAGCGCCCGAAAATCATCGTTCTCGACGAATGTACTGCAAGCGTCGACATGAGAACAGACGATCTGATCCAGAAAACTATTCGTGATGAGTTTAAAGACGCAACCACGCTGACGGTATGCGTCTGTTTGTTCTTTTTGCTTTTTTGAAACCACTGATGTTTTGCTCCAGATTGCCCATCGACTGAATACGATAATAACTTCGTCCAAAATCTTGGTTATGGGTGAAGGAAGAGTGCTGGAATTTGATACACCGTATGCACTTCTTCATAAGGAGAACTCTCATTTTGCGAGCATGGTGAAAGAAACTGGTGAATCAAACGAAAAACTACTCCGGTCCCTGATAGAATGATTTCCAACGAAAAACAACATTGAATGGACAAGCGAGATTCAAAGACCTCAATGAAAGGTTCAAAATATCATCAAATAAATCTTGGATGCTTCTACGGCAGAAATCCTCTTTTCCTTTTCACCCAAAAATCACTCTTCGTAAGAAAACTTTAGCACGCAGCTTTTTAGGGTCAGATTGTTGAAGTCAGCACTTGTATCTGGTGCGGAATTGGGCTCGGGATTCCGTAGAAATAAAGGATGCATCAACAACCTATTTGGAAGGAAGGATTTCTGTAAGACATGTGGATGGAGAGTAACTTTCTTGCATCGTGTGAATTGATCGAAAAGCTAAAGAAAAATCTAAAGAGTATCAAAGAGCTCAAGACAATTCCATAACACCTGCCTCAATGATTCCAGATCCAGCACTTGTTTAATTATTTTTTTAAAATAATCCAATCCCAAATCTGACAACTTGGGGAACCAATAAGATGATCTAGCGGACAATCTGACTCCTGTTTGCATTACAAGGTTGTGGATTCAATGCCTTTCTTGGGGGCAGCCTTGAAAGCCATCAGATTAACACACCAGATAGAGGATACCAGATTATCCACCAGATGTTGGATACTTTTGTCATATTATTCTCAGGTACATTCTGGATGTTTGATGCATGGCAGATACTGTTGCCATGTACCTCAGATATGCCAGATGCCAAATACTGCCAGACCAATCCTCCAGGTAATCCTGATATTACTATAATTGCTGCTGAGCTTGACAAAAGACTCGTTGGACATGCAGATCCTGCAATCAGCACAGTTTTCAAATGCAAATTGCAATTTCAAATCAAAATATTAAGACGATATTTCAGAAATACTGTTTGGCAGGAATTGCAATTTTTTTTTAGTATGAAATTGTGATTCTGCGGCAAACAGTATTCCTGGAATACTGTAAATGTAGTAGGTCAGAATACTATTCTGTGAGTTTTTCCATGGTGAATGTGATTTTGGGAAACTATATTTTTGGCACACACAGGTTTGTCCTTTGAAGTTTTTCAACTAAATGGGAACAGCAGCAAACAGAACCCATTCCCTGGCTGCCGCCCAGGACTTCCTCACCTTTGTGCGTGCAAGTCCCTCGCCGTTTCACGCCGTCGCAGAAGCTCGCAGACGACTCGAAGCGGCTGGCTTTGAGCGTCTTAGGGAGCGTGATAGCTGGCTAAACCTTCGTCGTAACGGTAGATATTTCTTGACTCGAAACCAAAGTTCGATTATAGCCTTTGTGGTTGGCGGGTATGTCGTTGCCTGACTCACTGATTTTTTATTGAAAGTTCGATAAAAAGGGAGTACAAGTCTGGAAACGGATTCAGCATCATTGGTGCACATACTGACTCACCATGTCTGAAGGTCAGATTGCAAGCCTAATTATTTTGTTACAAAATAAACTCATACTGTTGCAGGTGAAGCCTGTCTCGAAAAAAGAATCCGTTGGTTACCTCAAAGTCGGAGTGGAATGTTATGGTGGAGGTCTCTGGCACACTTGGTTTGACCGTGACCTGGCCGTAGCTGGTCGTGTGATTCTGTCAAACGGGTCTGCACGTCTTGTGCATATAGAAGAACCAATCCTCAAGATCCCAACTCTTGCTATTCACCTTGACCGGTCGCTTGCGGACGGCTTTAAATTTAACAATGAAACTCACCTCGCCCCAATCTTGGGACTCGCCGCAACTGAGGCATTGAATCCAGATCCCTCAAGGAAACATCACAGTCTTTTCTTGAACAAAATTTCTAGATCGATGAATATTGCTCCAGAACAGATAGGAGATTTTGAACTGTGTTTGTACGACACAAACCCGTCTGTTATTGGCGGAGCCTCCGATGAATTCATTTTTTCTGCACGATTGGACAACTTAATGAGTTCCTTTTGCGCTGTGGAGGCGCTCATCAAGTCAGTGAACGAATCAGGAAGTGAAAGTGACAAAAATATTCGGTTGGTTGCACTTTTCGACAATGAGGAAGTGGGTTCGCAGACTGCTTTTGGGGCGGATTCGGACCTGCTTCAAGTTGTTTTGAAAAGGATTGCAGCTGCTGATGTTGACAACGAAAAGCCAATTGGAACTGCATTTGAAATATCTTTGGCAAAGTCTATGCTGATATCTGCTGACATGGTGAGATAATAAGTGTAAATGCTGCCATTTATTAACTTCATGCAAGGCGCACGCCGTGCACCCAAACTATATCGAAAAACACGAAGAAAATCATCGACCATCAATGAACAAAGGAGTTGTCATCAAGCAAAATGCAAACCAAAGATATGCGACTACTTCAGTGTCCACTGCAATCCTTCGTCATGTCGCCTCGAAGCGCAGCGTTCCGTTGCAAGAGTTTGTTGTTCGCAATGACAGTCCATGTGGGTCCACAATTGGTCCAATGCTTTCTGCGAAACTTGGTCTGCGCACAATTGATGTTGGGAATCCACAATTGTCAATGCACTCCATTCGAGAAACTTGTGGGGTTGAAGATGTAGGCTATGCAATCGACTTGTTTCAGTCATTCTTTGAAGATTTTGTGAACGCTGATGCTATGGTATGCACAGATTGATTGTGGTTGGGCAAAAGAATGTGTTGCAGAATAAAGACTTCCCTTCTGCAACTTCATTTCAAAACTTAACAGATTCGCAACTGAAAAACTGACAAAGTATCGCGGCATTAAAATCAAATCAACCGGTTCATCATGCAACCAAAATTCAACAATGTAACACATTAATTACAACTCAAAAGATTAAATCGCATGAAGACCAGCAACATTCATGGAATGATAAAGAGTTACATCACGATTATGCTCACAATTTCAATGATTGCAAGGTTGGAGGAAAACGATTGTATCCTGTCTGGCATTCAAACCATACAATTTCGAATTTCAATTTTTTTTCGAACATATTCATACCGAGGCATGACTGCGTATCATATTTCAATTGAACCACACATTATTTTATGCTTTCTCTTTTTTTATACATTTTCCAATTCTAAACCCAAACGATACTACGGTCATCATTGAGTTGATTCCTGGCCCGCCGTAGCCATTCAGCATTGACACGCGATCCCAAAATTCTATGGAATAATTTCCTGTCACATTTGGAGTCATGAAGGAAAAAGAATGAGGCTGGAGCAATTCTGCAGGGGATGAGACAACAAAATTATGCAGCCGAATTGAATTGGGTTCGAGGTAGATGTGACACCATTCGGTTTTGTAGTTCTCCTCATTTGTTGGGAAGAACGTAACAGTAACTCGATCTCTTGGTTGCAGAATCAAATCGGTAAAGTTTGGAGAGACGACTGTGATCGAGGACGCGACATAAGCAAGGAGCGAGAGAAGAACAAACATATTGGTTTCCAAGCTTGACAACATTTTTTCACTGCGCGTAGAATGACCTTCATTTCTGTCGGTTTTTATTAGGTCGGAGGATAACAACTGTATGATAGCTAAAACAACAAAAATTCACATGCTTCTTTTTTGACACTGCACAGAGCGGGTCAAATTGTAAAAATTTAGTTTACCAAACAGCAAACAACTTTGCCTTGTGTAGGAATTATACAGACCTCCCTGGATTGTAAACTCTTCATACTTCCTTCTAATAAAAAAAGTCAGAGATTCAACCATGCAGACTTGATCTCAGATTCTGTAAGAATTAAATAAGAGATCCCAATGCAGGTGCTAAAAGAGTTTGGGCATATAAAAACTCAGATCAGAGCTGTTCCTCTGATCTGAGTTTATCCTCTCAGTTGCACTTCATCCCCCAGAATTTTTGCTTTTCTTTTTCCATCTCCCAAATTATTTTAATACAAATATGTCAAAATGCTTACAATAAAATGTTGCAGTCTGACATCAGGTCATAGCTGTGTTTTTCCAATGGAATCTTAAAAAGTGGTAAAGCTCTGAGATGCAACTACAAATTTGCATAATCTTTCCTTTCTTTTAAAAGTGGTTGTTTATTTCAAATACAGTCTGTGTCCCCACATCCCCAATCTGTCAGACACCCAGACGGGCAGATCGGGTGGTTGGTGCAGTGTTCAGAGACGTGGAAACAAGTGGGGGTTTATTGGTGGTTGTTTCGTCAAAGAAAAAGGAAAATGCACGAGCAGCAAAATGGACAGCGACCACACAATGCATCACCATTTGTGACTCCAAATGAGTCACCGCCAACGTGCCATTCATGACATCATCCCCCCCTCAGGCGCCAGGTTCCAACTGGCGCTGGCTTATCTGGATAACATTGATGAAACTCTAACACAGCCTCTGAGGCATTGACAAGATTCTCTGCAGGTTCCCAGGTTGCTTCAGATATTGGGTACCCTTTCCATAGGACCAGATATTTA
>JADHYT010000513.1:0-10333 GCA_027604725.1 Entophlyctis luteolus
AGGAATTCGGGACCAAGATACTGGAGACATTCGGAGTATGTTGAATAAATGTGCGACGAGTACCCCGGGTCCATCTCAGTCATCATGAAGTCTAAGAGTTTTTCAACCACTTCATGCCAAAAGACCATGATCTGGTCAGTAGCTGACAAAGTAAAACGGATGAGCAAATTATAGGTCGCATAACCAGTCGCGACACTCACGGACTTGCGCCTTTTTCATGCAATTGAAGAGCAGTGGAATTGTGGAAGCCGCAGCGTGTCTCACACCGTCGTGGAACACAAAATTTAACAGCGGCACAGTTGTTTCCATGACAGGTTTCACAAAAGGAACGAAGTGCTCTTCCAAATCTCGGGCATATGTACAAATCATCTCTACCGCCGTGTGTTTGTCCTCGAGAACATTCGTTTTGATCCCAAATCTCTGCAAGCTCAATCAGCCTCACAGCCAGTCGAATGAAAGAAAAGTCCCACCTGGTTTCCGAGAGAAATGAACTCCCATCCGTCTTCTTCAGGATACTTTTCATCGCTTTCGTCAGCATCAAGAACGGCCATGTCCGGCTTCACGGCCGCGCTCGCAATGAGAGGCGGAATAACGATACCCAAATAAGGCACAAAGTCAACTCCAATGATTTTGCAAACACGAGCCCAAGCGACAAGCAAGTAACTGGAGACGGGATCATCGTCATCTTTTGGTTCTTGCTGAATACGCTGCAAAATTTGCAAAAACTGTTGAACGTGCTGCGAGAACACTTCTTTCTCGACAGCCAACCCAATTAACGATGCACATTCTAACGCTTTTCCTCGAAGAAGACGGAAGCGTTTGTCTGTGGCATTCTCCAGCACGTTGATCAACACGGGCATGATCGCAGGGTAGTATTTGACAAAACCCTTTCCAGCACAATCCGCAACAGTAGCAATTGTCGTGATGGCTTGTTCTTGAACGTATGTTTTTTCAACGTTCAAAAGTGTGCCCAACCGTCGCACAATTTCGTCCAAGGCCGGAGCAATCTTATGCTTGTCTGCATCTTCCATGAAGTTCACGAGAGCGGCCGCAGCATGCGACTGCACTCTAAGCCATCGCGGTAGGTGATAAGAATTCTTCATACGGTCGGCATAAAGCAGCTCACCTTGGGTTTGCAGTATCGTCCATCAACGGAACCAGGTTAGACAATATGACATCATTATAGTCCGATTGGAAGGATGGTGCAAAGTCTGTGCACATTTGACCCACGCAGTTGCATGCCGCAAATCGCACCCGAGGGTGTGGGTCACGAAGATACGGAATAACAAGCCTGGACGGAGCCCGTTTAACGGAATATGAATGCGAAGTCCACCTTACTCGACAACGTCTTTTAACGAATCCATCATGACATCTCGGCATCCTTCTCCCATCACGGAAATAGCAAGGAGACCAGCGTGGCGATTTTGCCACTCAGGAGAACCAAGCAACTTCGGGATAACTGTGAATGCAATCGACAACATGGATTTTCCTCCCAACGCAATACTCAAGCGGTCAACAGACTGTTCCGCAAACACGTAATCTTCGTCGTTGTCATCATCTTCGCTATTGAGCTAACGACAGCGGGTCAATACAAGAAACAAAACCAGTTTCATCATACATCGTTGGTTGTGTGCCAGCCTTCGCTGTCTTCGATCTTGGCCATCCATTGCAGCAGCAACGGAACGATTGTCGCGGTAAACTGAGGAAGTTTGCGAATCATACCCGGGCGTGCCTCAGCAAGGGCAACAAGCAATTCCACTGCAGTTTGCCGCGTCGACGAATCCAAGTTATCGTTGCGCATAACAGTGGCGACAAACTCAATCAGATTCGGCATATGTATACGGAACAGCCGCGGATCAGCTTCGGCCAGCTCGATAAGATACGAGAATCCGTCCACAACCAGTGTTTCGTCTGTGAGACCAGCCAACGTCTTTTGTTGAGGTATTTTTGGTTGCAATTGATTTTGGCGGCAAAAAAGTACTTACTGTCAAAATGACTGGCATAAGCTGGGCAAATGCATTGTTTGCAGCGCTGCTTGAGGCTTCATCTATACCATCAGACTGAATGACCTCAATCATATACGCGACTGAGGCGTGAATTGCAGAAACTCGGACTTCTTCACTTCCGGGAGTCACCAGGCAGTCAGCAAAAATCGGAGCTGCCGTAGCTGGAGAGGACTTGTCGGATATCAAGCTGGGAACCACGGCGATAATGCGCAGGGCAGCTTCTCGCAAGTGGACATGAGGTGATTTGATGAACTCCTGAATCGCGCTCAAAAGCGCCGGCCATTCAACTTGGTGAAACATGAAATTTCAATCGCGTGGACAGTCATTAGCACACTTACACTCGAAATTCAGGTTTTCAATCATAAGCTCGGAAATGGTGTCACAAATTTTGTGCCTAACGGTGTTGAGTGTTTCTTGCAGCAGAGCTTGGAGCAGTTGAGCCTGAACAAACTCGCGGACGGCAGGCGACAGCACGAACCATAAGGTGGGAGGCTCATCAGAATTGGCGGCTTCGGACACTTTTGAAGAGAAACGGCGAAGCAAGACGACGGCCAGCGAGCGAATCTGGCGACAAGCAAGTTCAGAACGGGAGGGGGGAAGTGGAGGGGAGGGTAGTGGAGGGGAGGGTAGGGGAGGGTAGGGGAGGGTAGGGGGGGGCGGGCGGGCAGGAAGCGGCATGGGCATGGGCATGGGCATGGGCACGGGGCAGGCAGGCAGGCACCTGTGGCTCCGGATGCGAGGTGGCGATGCTTGCCAGGCCGGCCAGCAGCAGGTGCGGAGCGCGGTCCTTCCACTGAGCGTTCAGGTCGGCCTCGGCCAGCTGCCTGTCGGCGTTGTTGTCGGCCAGCAGCCGCGCCACGACGGCGGCCAGGCCCGCGACCACGGGCGGCGACAGCTCGGACTCGATGTTGGCGGCGGCGGTGTTCATGGATGCGTCAAATGCGTGCAAGTGCGTGCAAGCAAGAAGGCCTTCCAAGAAGACTGGAAAAAAAGAAAGAAAACTCTCTCCCTCCTCGCCAGCGGAATTTTTCATCAAACAAAAAAGAAAGAAGAAAAAAACAATACCAATTTTCACACCACGGCATTCCCGCCCCTTTTCGACCATATCCGCATGTGTACGATAGACCACCTGTTCGTTGACGTTTATCGTCCGGCTTTGTTCTCGAGTTTTGAGTCCCTGGAAGAATCCATTATTAATGGAAAGTCGCTTTAAAGCATGTTTGCCTGCCAACTATCATCGATTTTCACGAAAAGATTCTTTGACTGATTGTCTAAAGAAATAACACCCAATTTATTCTTCTTTATTTTGATGAATGAAATGATGGTATTGGGAAGCTGGCGCAATCTCATTCCAAGCAAGCAATTGAGCGGACGGAGAGTGCAACACAGCTAAATTCATGGTGCAAACGGCGACGGCCGATTACGCAGAGAGGCTTGAAAATACGAAGCATTGACAGGAACCAGGTGGCAACAATAGATGCAGAGGCGAGCGACTGCCGCGCAGTGTGTTTAATGCGTTCGAAAGTGCTCACCACGCTCTTCAGTGCAATGGTCCCAGCACGCTCATCTGGCGGGGACGCTTAGGGCGCGGCTGTGCATGGAGCAGATAAGGCCACGGCGCGGGTCGCGCAGACCAGACAGCGAGGCTACGGGAGGCGATCGTCCCTCGATTGAAGAATCCAATGGACAATGAATGGGATGCCGGTGCACGCGCCAACGATTCCGCCGATGCCACCGTGGCTGCGGCGGACGCCACCAATACGGATCCCGCCACCGCTGCTGCTGCCGCCGTTGCCGTGCACGCTCACGCTTACAATGCGCTTGCCTTCTTGGGTTTTGATGCGGTTTCGGCTTCCGCCTCCGCCTCCGGTGCGTCTGCCGCTCTACCTCCGTCGCAGCAGAGCCCGGCCCTCTTCGCCTCAGATTTACTTGCGCTCATGTCGCCGTATCTGAATCTGGGTCTGCCGGTTGGATCGTTTCCCGAGGACCCAGAGGTGCGCGTGTTCGCTTTCTTATCACTCACCTTGCTGAGCCTTGGTACACACATAGAATATCCTTCTTTCGCCGCCCTTCTTCTCTCCCGCCATCACGCCGTCCCTCGACTTTGCCGCAATGTCTTTGCATCCTGCTTTTTCCCCCTTGTCGTCCCCTGCACTGCATCCTTCTGAGTCTTCGGCTTCCGTAGGCTCTTCAACAACACCAGGAGTGAAACGAACGCCGCGGCGGACATCCACTGCCGGCCCATCCACCAGCGCGGCCAAAAAGAAAACACCTAAATCTCCGTACGTGAATCCCAACCCACGCAACAGCAGCCAATCTCAAGCACCGTCCTCGTCATCTTCTGTGGACGCGCTGCGAATATCGTCACCCATGCTCTCCCCGTTTGCGCGCGCTGCAACATCTGACGGCAAAGCTAATCAAGGTAGTAGTAGCCCTGCTTCGACAGAAACCGTCGATGCACAAGGGTTTAAAATGCCTGCGCTTCCTGCATCGCGAGTTAAACGCAGAAGCACTTCCGCGAAGACTGGTGGTGATTCCTCGGTGGTGACAACGTTCGGAACGAAACCGAATTCATCTTCCGCTCCAGTTGACGCCGAAAGTAAAACTGGCTTTAGCGCCATGACTCCTGGCCAATTGCTCGATATTGCCAGCGAAGACGATGCAAACAACGAAGATATTTCTCAAGAAATGGATGTTGAAGATAGTGGGGAAGATCGGAAAAGAAAAAGTGGGACAAAAGTGCTGAACGATTCTCCCACGTAAATTTACTTTGGTGAATACTTATTCTTGCTGACAATATTTTCTTTCAGTCCTGAGGGTTCAGACGAGCCGTCGTTCATGGAGGTTGAGGCGAAGAAAGAGCATCATAAAATGTCTGAGCAGAAACGGCGAGACTCCATGAAGCAATGTTTTGATGATTTGCGAAAAGTGCTGCCGCAATTTTCAGACAAAAATCCAAGCAAAGAAAAAGTTTTGATTTTGGGTAAGCTTCTATTTTGAGAACGCATCCAGTCTCATCCATTCGTCAGCTCGGAACTACATCTTAAGCTTGGAGAAGAAACTGTCGGATGCTGATCGCGCTGCCTTGGAGAGCAAACGGCGAGAACGGGAGCTGCAGCAGGAAATTGAGCGGATGAAGCGCGGTTAAGAAGTAAAGAGTCCAGAATACCCCAGCTGTACTTCGATGAAATGCTGCTAGAGAGAGCGAGTGAAGGCAATTGATGCCGGTGTGCGTCACGAAGAACAGTGTGACGTGGAATGCGCCAGAATGTCCTCGAACAATGGAGAACATTTCGCAAAAGTGCGATAAAAGTCCAGGATGCGCACCCTGACAGAACCACAAACAAGTTTAGAATTCAAATGACACTCAACCAAGAGTCATTCACTGACAAGACATCCGAGCTGCTGGCCGGCGCCCAGAAGCTCGCACGCGACTATGCTCACGCGTCGATTACACCACTGCACCTGCTCAATGCCTTCGTCGAGGACCCAGACGGCTTCCTGCGGTCCGTCGTCAGCAAAGCCGGTGCTGAGATGGACACCGTCGCACGCAAGATCAAATCCGCCATGCTCAAGATACCGTCTCAGACTCCAGCGCCAGACTCGCTCACGTTTTCCTCCGCGGCCCTCAAAGTTATCCGGGCCGCAGATACCCTACGCACGACCCAGAACGATTCGCACGTTGCCATCGACCACCTACTTCTCGCGCTGCTTGACGACAAGGATGCGCTGCGCGCCCTGAACGAAGGCGGCGTTAACAAGACGGCCCTCGAGCAGGCTGTGCGGGCTGCACGCGGCCAGCGCCGCGTTGACTCGCGCTCAGCAGACACCACCTACGAAGCCCTGTCGAAATATGCTGTCGACCTCGTTGCGCTTGCGCGCGAGGGGAAGCTGGATCCCGTGATTGGTCGCGACGACGAAATCCGGCGTGTCATCCGCGTCCTTGCAAGGTTTGTACTCACTTTTTTTTTGATTGCCGTTTTAGGTTGCTGACATTTTTGTTCATCAGACGGACGAAGAACAATCCAGTGCTCATTGGAGAACCAGGTGTGGGGAAAACCGCCATCGTCGAAGGCCTTGCGCAGAGAATAGTTCGCAAGGATGTTCCCGAGTCGCTGCAAAGCAAGCTGTTTTCCCTCGATATGGGCGCGCTCGTCGCTGGTGCCAAGTACCGCGGAGAATTCGAAGAACGTCTGAAGGCCGTCCTGAAGGAAGTGAAAGATGCTGCCGGTGGTATCATTCTGTTCATTGACGAGCTGCATTTGGTTCTCGGTGCTGGAAAGACTGAGGGCGCGATGGACTGCGCCAACATGCTCAAGCCAATGCTCGCAAGAGGGGAGTTGAGGCTCATCGGCGCAACTACACTCGCGGAATATCAAAAGTACATTGAGAAGGATGCCGCATTCGAACGCCGCTTCCAGCAAGTTCTAGTCCCGGAGCCGTCTGTTGAATCAACGATTTCGATCTTGCGCGGGCTTCGCGAGAAATACGAAAATTACCACGGTGTCAAGCTCTCAGACACTGCGCTTGTAACAGCCGCGACGCTGGCAGATCGCTTCATCACCACACGCTTTCTACCGGACAAGGCCATTGATTTGATCGACGAAGCATGTGCGTCAACACGCGTTCAATTGGATTCGCAGCCAGAGGCAATCGATGTTCTCGAGCGCAAGCACCTGCAACTTGAAATCGAAGCAACCGCGCTGGCCAAAGAGAAAGACGCGTCCTCGCACTCGCGGCTCAGCAAAGTCAAGGAGGAAATGTCGAAGATCCAAGACATGCTGAAGCCTCTGAAAGCTCGTTACGCTGCCGAGAAAGGACGTCTGGACGAAATCAGAGCTCTCAAAACCAAGCTGGACGAACTCAAGGTCAAAATCGCCAATGCAGAAGTGAATTACGACCTCGCACTTGCAGCAGATCTGAAGTTCGGCGCCGTTCCGGATTTGGAAGCGAAAATCGTGTCTTTGGAAAAGCAACACGATGAGGAGCAGAGAAAGCGTTCCGCGAATGCCGCTGTTGTTGAAAACGGAAAGCAACTACTCACTGAACACGTCGGCCCAGATCAGGTCATGGAGGTGGTCGCGCGATGGACCGGAATCCCCGTCGAGCGGCTGAACAAATCACAAGTGCAGCGCCTGTTGCATCTCTCTGAATCTATTCACAAGCGCGTTGTTGGGCAGGACGCCGCAGTGGAGGCCGTTTCTGCCGCGATCCTTCGTTCTCGCGCAGGACTGGCAGGCAAAAACCAACCGATTGGATCGTTCCTCTTTCTTGGTCCCACTGGAGTCGGAAAAACCGAGTTGGCGAAAGCCCTTGCGTTCGAATTATTTGACGATGAAAAGAAGGGCTTGGTGCGCTTCGACATGTCCGAATATATGGAGCAGCACAGTGTTGCGCGTCTGATCGGCGCGCCTCCGGGTTACGTTGGATTCGACAACGGTGGACAACTTACCGAAGTTGTTCGCCGCAGGCCGTATTGTGTGGTTCTTCTGGACGAAATTGAGAAAGCGCACCCACAAGTGCTTAACGTCCTGCTTCAAATTCTCGACGACGGAAGGCTGACTGATGGTCAAGGCCGTCTGGTCGACTTTACGAACACAGTCGTGATAATGACGTCGAATGTTGGAGGATCGTACCTGCAGGAGGTCGATCAAGTGGACCAGGCTGTTGAAGACGCCGTGATGCGTGAGGTCCGCAGGACTTTCAAACCGGAGCTGTTGAACAGAATCACCGATATTGTGGTATTCAATCCATTGAGGCAGAAAGGTACGCGTTATTTTTGTCTATCCAGATAATAGTGTGTCTAACGCTTTCATTCAGAGCTGCAGAAGATTGTTCGTGCGCAACTGTCTCACATTTCAGCGTGGCTTGAATCTCGAAACATCAAACTTGACATGACTGAAGCAGCAGCCAAGGCGATTCTCGCGGCGTCTTATGACCCCCATTACGGGGCAAGGCCGTTGAGGAGGTACCTGGAGCGCAAAATTGTCACCGAACTGTCACGCATGCTTGTTTCGGGCGAGTTGCCAGAATACAGCACTGCTCTCGTAGAAACTGTGGGAGAAAAGAGAAAACGGTCGAGCAAACCAACAGACACGCAAGGAATGAAGAGAATGAGAGATAGTACCGAAGATATGGACCAATCGGAAGTTGTCATAACCGTGGAGAAGATGAAGGAAAACATGATGGATTTGGAATAATGCATGTGATATATTAATAAAGTATACAGAATGACGAACGTATTTTGGGAAAGTGTTTCTGCCCAACAACGAAAATTGTCGGAAAGACAGTTTCGGTGGTTGTTAGCACAATTTCAAATTTCATTGCGCAGCTGATTTATGTAATATGTACTGCGCTATTATGTGCATAACAACGACGTACATTCTTTCGTTATTCGGTACAATCCTCTCAAGCCTATTGGCTAAGATCAAGTGTAGTATCTGTTCTATTTAGTGTGATAACTAAATCTGCGTGCGCTGCACGCATCTATTATCACAATTATTTTTGAATCTGTCCTAGTGGATCCTGGTGCTTGCATCAGACCCGGGAACTGGTGTCGCTGGTCTTACACTGCAGCCTGCTGACGCCGAACTCCTTTATAATGCTAAAAATAAATTTTATTTGAATGTTGTTTTTTCTAACATCCCTGTTGAAGTCTTTCCAAAATTACGTGGCTTCGCTGAACGCACACAGGAATTGCTATTGTCTTATTCAAAAAGATGCGACCTCCTTTTACCCCCGTGACCCCACACAGCATCTCTCCTTGTTCGTCGTACTATGCTTGGAATATCTTGGAACATCCTTATGTTCGCTTCCCTGTTTATGTCTGGCAATTTGGAAATTGCCATTTCGTTTTTCAACGACTTCGACAAGCTTGAAGGGCTAATGTTGAAGGACGAACTTGGAATCGCGTTTTTGTGACTGAGGTAACTTTCCGAAATGATTATCAACTGAGGCAATTTCAGGTGTGCTGTAGGTTGAAAATCAGAATGTTGCTTCGTTGAGTGAAAAATAAATTGTAAAAGTAGTAAACAAAAACGTATTTTTCCTCTTAGAAAGAAGTGCATTATCGTTTGACAGAACATGCTACTTGTCGCCCCAGGAAAATTGGAGAAGCTTTCAAATCAGGTAAATCCGGCCGAAATCGCCGATTTCGTCGTTAAGGGCACGGAACTTCTTGGGGCTGATTTCTGACAATCAATGGACAGCAACGTGTTTGAGTCGATTTTGGAGCATCAGTAACGCGGCAAGTGTCTCATTTGCCATTGATGAAATGGCAGGGATATACGGACCCTTGCGGAATAGCTTGCCACATTCTACGCGCCCATCTGACTGTCAGTCAGCAAATAATCCGCAGTTTCTCTTTGTAACAAAAACAGACACATGCTTCAATCTGACTCACTCTCTTCCTCGTCGCTTTCTTCCTCAGCTTCCTGCAACCACGTGACAAACCGGCTGGCAATATCCTTGTATTTGCCCTTTTCCATTTGCGCCTGCCATTTGACGAACCCGGCTTCCGCGCAAATATCTGCCTCAAAGAATTGGAGAAGTATTTGCGCAAATATCTTCGTATGGGGCTCGTTGTGATGGCAGTGTTCGACAAGCACATTCAGCAGGTCGATTTGGTCGTCCACATGCTTCGAGAATTTTTGCAGAACGCCACCCCACCGCTTCACGATGGCAGCCAGGGACTTAGTGTCAGAAACACGGGAGAGAATTGTAGGCACGGCAACGGCGCGAATGTCATGGAAATCCAAGTTTTCGGCAAACTTCAGCGTGTTTAATTCAAGAACAAGGTTGTCGATGGTGTGGTTTTCGTCGAAGGCCCTTTCGATTGTAGATGCAAGTTCGCGTCGAGACCGTGCAAGGACTTCTTCTGGAGATAGATCGTCTTCGTCCTCATCGTCGGAATCGTCCTCATCCCCAATGTCATTTACCATTTGGTGGAAGTCCGTCTCTCGCGCTGTCGACATTGAGATCTTGGGGACACTCTTTCACCAAAATCTCACCTAACGCGCACACATCCAGGAGTCGCAACTGCTTCGGCTGGTTCCCTTCATCGTTGTCATCGTCATCGTCCGAAAGATGGTCTATCCAGGCGTACCCTTTCCCATCTCTTCCAACAACCGCAACGTCGAAATCTGTGCAAGTTGGGGCAAAATGAGCGCGCGGTTCAAGAACAATCAATTACTCTTGTCTTCTTCGCCCTCGTCGCTGTCGTCTTCGGACTCCGAACTGTCGGCAGTGCTCCGGCGTGGCCTTCTAGCAGTCAGACGGGCAAACTCCTTCACCCTGAACTTTGGTCCCACTTGCACGTTGAATGAGAG
>JADHYT010000514.1:0-10299 GCA_027604725.1 Entophlyctis luteolus
CGCAGGCGTTTTATGCAGTAAACAATCCAGAATGGCGTGTCCCTCTGCATTCTTACTGTTATAATCTGCCGTCGAAACTTGTTTCCCCGCTCTTCCACCAATTCTGCGCAGTTCTGTATGCATCCTGTAAACACCATCGTTACTACCATATAATCCGTGCTGTTTATTGTCCTGACCTCCTCGAGTTTCTGATTTCCGCGGCTTGTAGTTGATGTAATTCGAGTTGGTATCTCGCGTTACTTTGCATGTGTCCCCCCACCCCATCCCACCCCAAGTTTGGCGAGTGTTTGTGGCCCAGTTATACACTGGGCCTTTTCTGGGGGAACGATAGACCCTCCTTTCGCGGCCGACGTGCGTATCTTCGGAATCTTTCTTTAATACCTAATGGTATCATCGAGTTACGAATTCGTCGTTTTGCAGTGAAGCTGGTGTCCCGGAACACAATGCAATTTTTTTAGTAGACTCTGGATTTGTGAATATAACTGCTTTGTTCATAACTTATTTTCTGAAAATTCAAAAAAAAAGCCACAAGTGAAACTAGGACTATGCCAAAACAGATCTCATAAGGTACTAAAAACTTGCAGTTAATATCATTCCGTGTTTTTCTGGAGACACTTACATTCTGCATTCGAATCTCTGCGGTTTGTTTGATTTTTTTGGCGATGTCAGGATATTTGTCCATGACCGATTTGAAGTCATCTTTCCTGAGCTCATAAGTTGAGCAAGTATTCGTGCATCTCACAGAAGCTGTTCTTGGAACTTGCTCAATTATGGCAACCTCTCCAAAGTACGCAGAAGGCCCCGAAACTTCATCGATGACTTCATCGAACTCTGTCATGACTTCAGCATTTCCAGCAGCTAGAAAGAACATGCTGTCTCCAACAGTTCCGCATTTCAGAATTAAATCTGACCGGGTCCACGTTTTTCGCACCATTTTCATTCCCAGTTCTGACAAAATTGAACTGTCTATACCTTCAAATAAAGTCAACTGGGTTTTATGTTTGAGATTGGCCCAATCAGTTATCTCAAACCTTCGCCAAAAACTGAGCTGCAACTTCTATATCGAATTGATCAGGAATAGAACTTGAATTTTCTGCGTTGGTTTGAATTGAAGATCTCCGTCTCTGTATCAAAGCATATCGCTCATTTACGGCTGCTTGCAAAGTTGACTTCATTGATGGGTAGTTGACCACAACTTTGTCAAGATCTTCTTTTGTCAGCTTGAAAAGGGATGTTTCCACTTTCGCTCGAATGGATGCAGTTCTTTTCATGTTCAAAAGTACTCCAACTTCCCCAAAAAATGAGCCAGGCAAAATTTCGGCATGTACTACCCCGGTATTTCCAACTACTTCCACCTGGCCAGATAAAACGAAGTACATGGCATCTGATTCTTCATCGATAGTAACAATATTTTCATTTGGTTTGAAAACTAAGCATTTCAATATCATTGCTAGACTATCGACAAAGGCGTCGGGGGCGGCACTGAATATTTCCATCTGCATACAATATCAAACCATTTGAAATGTTATGAATCGTTACGTTTCTCAATCCCTTTCTCGCAATGTCATTCGCGAATTCTCCGCCGAATTTTTCTTGACTAAGAACATACTGCTGGTTCTTCCACCATGCCTCTTTGTTTGTGGAAAAGTATTCCACTGATGCTTTAACTGCAGGATCAATTGACACGATTTCTTCCAGCTTCTGTTTCGTTACCACAACCATGTCGCTATCTGTTGTTGCTATGACTGTCGCAGACCGTTTAAATTTGAATACTAACAGTCTAATTCAGTTTAAATGGAAAAATGCAAGTACGCACAAACTCCAAGCTCCCCGAAAAATACAGGCGCTTGTAGTTTTGTTACCTCCTGCTCGTCTACCGAAACAGAAACAGAACCACTTGTCAGAAAGTAAATTTCTGCTGCTTCGTCCCCTTTTTTGATAATGACTTGACCTGCTCTCCTTCGCATTTCGTAAGACGCGAGAGATACCAGTTCCATTATTCCCTTCGGGAAACTTGCAAAAAGTGGAAACTGCATCAGCGTCATCATATTCGGATGCTGGTCATTAAAATTTTGATTGACCGAGGGCGTTTTTGGTCTTTCGATTCTGTTTGTTACGGTGCTTTTTCTTTTGTCTTTGGAAGCACGCTTTTCTGTTGAGCTTCTGTCAAGAAATTCAACTGGTTGAGCAAACGATTGAACCGTCGTGCACTGCATTATCATCGCTGCCCGCTCCGAAAATTTCATCATTTCTCGTTCTTCTTGAGAGTGTACTGGGGGTTCACGTTGCTTTAACTGGTCAGCAATATTGAGAAAGATTTTCATCGTTGAACGGATTTCATCATTCGCGATATTTAGTTCCATCGCGTGTTTTTTCAATGTTATATTAGATGCTTGAAGCTTTGAAATGAGATGATTCTGTGCGTCACATTCGCTGGAAGCTCTAGTGAACTTTTCTTTCAATGAGGCAATTTCAAGAAGAAGATCTTCGATATTTCGCGAAGCTTCGGCGTCAATCGTTTGTGATAGCTGTGCTATTTCACTTGAAACTTCCACGGGCCTTCCGTTTTTTACAGCTGGGGATGTTGACTGTTCCTGAAACTTCAGCCTGACCCCATCCAATTTTTTCTCATCGAACTCAGGATCATTAGGCTGGAGTTCCATCGCGAGCTGTGTGGAGCAGTTGGTTGACTTTTCAGGTGGTGTAGAGATGGGATTCTTCTAACAATGCGTATGGATTTATTTTTTCCACACAATAACTTTACGCAACAACGTTCCTCATAAGAGACTGATAGAAGAAGCTTAACAATATTGGCGAAACTAAACAAATGTTCGCAATTTTGATTCTATAATGAGCGACTTCTTTCACGTGCTTGTCGTCGTGATACTTCTCCGTCACCGACGGTCCAACATTCATTCATGACTCGCAAGTCGAGCATATCGCTTCTCCACTTTTCCAGTGTTTCCTTATCAAGGCGACTACCAAAAAGGATTTTGTGAAATAGAAACTTCATTGTCTGAACGAAAACTCAGAAAGCTCCGGATGTAATAAGAAACAATGCCAATCCTTCTTCTCCCAAGAATGGGAACTTCTGAAAAGGCTATCATATTTCTTCCTGGAAAACAGTTAAATTCACGTTTTCTTGTTCCCAAATCGTGTCCGCTTGGAACCCGGAATTCTAATGCGCATGCGTATCATTCTTTGAACATCTTTCAGATCTCGAAGAGTTAAACTCACTACTTTTTACGGCCAATGCTTCGCTCTTCGCTTTTTTCTTCGATTGTACTTACACCGAACATTGTCGGATGACATCCTCGGCCTGATATTTCGAAGCAGTTGTTCACGCTCATAGAACAAATAATTTGGCCGATCTCTTTTGATATTGCACCTATAACCCAGTATGATTGTGAACCCAAATTTTCGCTGTGACACTCCGGAAATCCCACTTCCTCCCATGTGACACTGTTGGCTAGGACGAATTTGGCCGCAAGCACTTGAGATCTACATAAAACACTATTGCCAGTACCATACGATCTCGATCTGTAACTTTCATCCACCGGTTCTGGTACTCTGACTGGAAACAGAAGTAGGATGAGAGGCCGTAATGGAGCCGTGAACTATCGCCCTTTCCTGCCAGTCCTCCTTAAAGACATCTCTATTTTCAACAATAACAGCCTTTCACCTCTGTTGAAAGTTACAGCCACGTTCTGCTTTTGCGTGCAGTTTTTATCAACCCAGATGGAAATCAAGAACAAAATACTATTTTGCTCAAAATCACGATTGGTCTGGTTTTCCAATTTTTAATGTTAAAAACGGTGACAGATTTCTCAGCCCATTTCCATCTCAAGGACAAGTTTGTTTCTCGTCGAAAGAAAATTGCTGATTGTCCTTTGCCCAGTGCCCTCACCAGGGCTTCACCACTTACAATTCGACTCAATATCATCCTAGAATACACCGGTTTCCACTGACGTGAACCAACTATATTTCTGGCCGCGAGGAAGAAGTATGTCAAAGTCCTTTGTGTATTGTTGTTGTATTCATTGATAGTTGTTGACTGCAAAAACTCCTGGTGCTATTATACGGCAAAGTCGAAGATTTAATCCCGACCGTCTTAGTGTTTTATTCAATAAATGGTCGCGCCGCGCCAGGAACAAAATACGAGAAACAAAAACCAAAAGAAATCAAACCCCCCCCCCCCCCTCATTAACTTTGCCTAAGAAAAAATTCATAAGGAAAAAATAAAAAGTCACATGATCAATAGTACAGGCTGCTTCTGCATGGTGCATGCTGGTGTTGCTGCAAGGCATGCTGGCTCTTCAGCCAACTCCTGCTTTCAACCAACGACAAGATCCGAAAATTTTTAAAAATTAATCAAATATTTTACTGCGCAGTTATTGAATGTAATTGTCACTGCGCTACGGCCGGTATATATTGGGGCGGGCATTCGTGGTTGAACGGTACAATCCTCTCAAGCCTATTGGCTAAGATCAAGTGTAGTATCTGTTCTATTTAGTGTGATAACTAAATCTGCGTGCATTGCACGTATATATTATCACAATTATTTTTGAGCCTCTCCCAGTGGACCCTGGTGCTTGCATCAGGCCCGGGAACTGGTGTCGCTGGCCTTACACTGCCGCCTGCTGACGCCGAGCTATTCCATGAACAATGTGTAAACAATCATTCGGTGCTTCAGAGCAACGTGAACGGTGATGTCATTATGCAGTGCGCAAAGCCGTACGACGGAGGCGCTGTGTAGCTTACTTTGCAATACAATCTTAAATACGTCAGATAATATTTTTTTCCTGTTCGGACGAGACGCGAAGTTTCATTCTGCGAACCGACGGCGTTATGGCGCGGCTGCGGTTTGGTGAACAGCTATACGCAACTCTTGGGATGCATGTTCCTTCGGGTTTCGTCTGTTATGTGAAAAAAAACAGTTTCTTTGTAGCGACTATGTTGACCACGCCATCCCACGACATAATGCAGTTCTAACCAACGGAGCACTGGACTCCGTCAAAACGGCAACCAATCTTACGCATTTTGTAGAAGCAAATAAGGTGGACGGTTGTCATAGACAGACTCCGAGGACAAAACCTCTATGAACGGTGGTACGCAACACTGGGCGTAAAGCTCTAATGAAACTTCTTTCTACATTGACACAGGTAGGGAGGGAGCCAGGCGTCTGCTCGAAAGCGAGACATCCCGATGGAAAAATTGTAGTCTCACGAACCCCCGAAGGAGTTGTGCACCAGAAGGCCCAGCGCGGGTGTGCAATGGCCAAACCCTCCGATGGAAACACCGCCTTCTTGATCACGGCAATCTCCGACTCAGGTAAGTATGCCTGCAAGCCCTGTTAACAACTTTCTCTTACTCGTTATTCTGCGCAGTGCATGTTACACTGCGGAACTAGTCTATGCATTCAAGCAGCAGAAACAAAATATGTCATTCTGAGATGACAGGTTTATGCCGGCGAAATGCTCCGATGGTCTATTTGCTGATACATTGGCTTGAAGACGGGAAACGCCCTGCGGGTGTTGTACAGAAAACTGTTTATAATAAATTCTTGAACCACCGTGATTTTATTGCACTACTCTACGACTCTGTCCTTCATCCACGCAATAATCGCCATTGTCCCCTTGTCAAGAATAGCCCGCCGTGGAACTCTGATCGGGTTACCTTCAAGCAGTAATCTCTTCAGCATTCCCATTTCGATTACCTCCTGTGGAATACAGTCTAGGGCATTATCACGGACGTCCAGCGTTTCAATAATTTTAACGCAACTTTCGAGGATTCCTGACCCCGAAACCGTCTGTAGTAGATTTCCTTGAAGACCTAGGTCTTTCAGGGCTGGTGTTTCAATACGCACGCGGCCTTCGGCGCATAACAATGTGGCCACTCGGTTCATACGGACATCAAGAAGTGCCAATGTTGGAAGAAAAATAGTCGTAACGCCGGGATCTTCACATACGAAAACGGACTGCAAACAGTTGATGGATGCATTCAGATCACAAAGGCTGATAAGATTGGAATTTTTGGTAAACCGGAGGGATGGAATCTTGTTCGTGGAGGCATCGAAGTTGCTGAGGGACGGAAGACTTCCAAATTCTAAATGCGATGAAATCTTATTGTTGCGACAGGAAAATTTCTTGAGACGCGTGAACGAATTAAGAATAAATTGCGGCAGGAAGGTGATGACGTTGGACGACAAGTCGAGTACAGAGAGGGTTGATGCGAGCAACACGAAGGAGTCGGGAATTTCAGTCAACTGATTATTCGCCAGATGCAGCTCCACTAATGGAAGTGAGGCCAGAGAATCAGGAAGTGCATTCAGCGCGTTGTTTGAAACGTTGAGCACAGAAAGTTGGGTAAGCGCTGTCAGGTTTGGAAGAGATAAAAGTCTGTTGTTATGAGCCTAATAAAGGGTGTTCATAATCTCCAACAAGCACTTGAAGAAGACACTGACATCGATGAGTGTTAATGCACACAAATCGGAGAGACGGGGATCCAGCTCTTGGAGCTCGTTATCGGCGACGACCAGGCGGGTCAAGTCAACGTCCTCCCACCAGTTGGATGTTGCGCTTGTTTCGTCGCGCACAAACACGGCCTCTGGGAGTTGGCGCAGGTGCTGATTGGCCAGATTCAGGCGGCCCGACGTGCGGGCCGATGCGATAATCTGGCACGAGAGAATGTTACTCGCGGTGTCATGAGTCGGATGAACCTTCAAGACAGCTTGCTGGTGTGGAGGCATGCCGCGGGAGTTGGATGTCCTGAGCATGTTTATTTTCAGGCTGTGGTGTGTTGTGCTCACAGGCCCAAAATTCATTCGGCGTGGATCGAACCCACCTGCGCCGCCGGCACGGGACGGTGAACTCGCGCGGGGTTTCCCTTCACCACGGAATTTGCGGGAACGTCGCGCGTGACCACCGACCCGGCGGCCACGACGCTGTTGTCCCCGATCGTGACACCAGGAAGAACTAACGCGCCAGCCCCGATCCACACGTTCTGCCCTATATCGATGGGGCGTCCCATCTCAAGTGCCTTCTCCACCCGTGTTGCGGCATCCAGCGGGTGCGTTGCTGTGAGGATCTGCACTCCCGATGCCATCATCGTTCCTGAACCGATACTCACTGGCGCGACGTCCAGAATAACACAGTTCGTGTTCATGTACACGCGGTCACCGAGAGTTGTGTTCTTGCCGTAATCAAAGTATACTGGCGTTTGCACGTAAGATCCGTCACCAACGCTGGCAAAACACTCGCGCAGCAGTGCGAGGTGTTCTTCGGGCGTTGTGTCACAGCGCGGGTCAGTGCTGTTCAAGGCTTTCTGACGACGGGCAGCCATAATTCGGTCGGCAACTAGTTCAGGGTCGGATGCAAGATACAGCTCCCCCGCAAGCATCTTTTCTTTCTCGGACGGCATATTGGAACGTTTTTTCCGCAAATCGAATATTCAATTATTTGTCGCGACACTCTGTCGCTGCACCAGGACGATTGTAAACACATCGCAATCTCTCAAGAACACTCGTCGTCACAGAATCGTGCACCGACAACTGGACCCGGCCTCTCCACCAACAACTACTGCTCGCTGTGCGTCGTCGCCAGATGTCTTTGGCCCTGCAAAGAGTCAACACACGGAACTAACGCAATCGATACCTTCGACAGTCGGCGATAATGCGGCAGGTGACGCAGTGTTTTTCACAAGCAAGTGGCACGTTGTCGTTTGACCAAGTGGGAACTTGGAAGCTGGGTTTCGTTGGCCAAAGAAAATTGTGTGCCACATAATTGGACCAACCTAGTTTTTCGCCCGGCTCCAGAAACTTTCCACGCAGCAGGATTCGAAGATTTGCAGGAGACTCAGGCTTCTCGCCCGTCCAATCTGTAAAAGTAACGGAGGTTGACGAAGGGCCTCAATACGAAAGCCAAAGCAACAAACCATCAGGCCAGTCACCAGCTATGGTGTTCATCACGTCCTGCACTGAAGTCTCGGGCGTAAAGAGAAGGTCCGTCCTCATTCCAGAAACGAGCAGTAGGCGCACACACACCGCGTCAGAGGGCACATTGTCAATGGCGACGGCCTTCTTCTTTGTGACACCAACAGACGTGCGGTCAGCATCGGGCGCGTCCACAGGTACGTCGGCAGGCGCCACCTCAGGAGTGGCGGCGACGGCGGACGCGTCCTCGGCCATGTGGTTTAGGCTGGTTTGTCGACAATCACCACTCCGCCTCTTTCTTCGTTCAAACTTGACTGATTGGGCAAACCTCTGCCAGAGGCCTGCGCGGATTCCGAAATTTCTCACGAACTTTCACTCCTTGCGTAATGCTTGGTGAAAAATCATAGCTGGACCATTTGGGAATATCCAGCACTTTCACATGCTTAACAAAAGACGGGTTTCGTTGTCTGGCGCACGAAATGCCATCGAACAAGAGCTTATTGTACTTCTTATTATAGCAACGAGCCAGGTTTGAGATGTCAAAAGTGTATGGCGAATGTCCGGTGCTCTTTTCAATAGTTTTTCTGATTTACTCAGTCATTTCGTGGCGTTCATCGGAATCGGCATCCAAAAAATAACAATGCCTTCACCCATTGTTTGCGACTCACGAAAAGTCACCGATAATCTGAGCGATAAGCCGCGTGTTCCGCCGGTTCGAATAGTCCCCGGCTTGCGTTGTCTGCCAATGTACATGGACGCCTCGGAGAAAGCTTTTTCACGTCCTGCCAGAGGTTCCTCCGATACTTTGGCAAACGAAATTTGCACCCTGGAAACTGTCCAGGCAAAACAAAGCTCACGAGCATGGTCGCAGACGAAGGAGCCACGCAAAGCTCTAAATGCGGCGCGTTTGATTCTTTTAAGCAGAGCAAGCAATACCAAAAAGCTTGACTCGCGCGAGAAGGCTCTGTGTTACATGAACAAAGTAGCAGCGACGAGCCAGTCCGGAACCACCAGCTGGAACTCCTCCGTCAAATATGCGCGTTTAGAACAATCGGCCACTAATCATTCGGTGGAGATGGATTTGAAGCGGATTGTAGCCCAATCAGAAATGTGAGGAACACTTATTTCTCAGGAGTTAAAAAAATTTTGCTTCAGGAGAAAATCTGAGAAAAGTGTTCGATCCCATCCCCTTTCCTCATCCTCACAAACACTGTCATCTGACTCTTCTCGCAGCGAGTCACGCGAAAAAACGGCTTGCACGACAACTTCAAATTTTTCTTCAGAATCCACGATAACATTTGACGAAATCAGCTCATCTTTAGCTTCAATCACAGTATCAAAAAACTCAGGAGATGAGACGAAAGCTGATGTATTTTCGGTTCCAAGGGCAGAAAGTTCGAACCGATCGATTGTCATTGGAAATTGTAAAGGATGCTCACTTCCAGTCCCAAAAGACCAAAAGTATCTTTCAGCCATGGGATTTTATTGGCATTTGAATTGCTTCAAGTGCGCCAATGCAGATTGTGGTTTGTTTTCCAAATCTGGAGAAATTTTTACACTTCCCAAATTCAGGAGTGCCAATTGGGCAAGGAACATATTTCCAACGAGGAAAATATTCATTTTGTGAACAGTGTTGGATCGGAAACTGCTGTCCGAAATGTGAAGAATGCGGATTGGCGATTAAAGATGTAAGTGCACGTGTTTGCCACAAGCAAGACCCTAAAAATATGCAGAGAAAAAATCAAACCGTTGCGCAGACGCGTGTTTTCCACCAATCATGTTTCAAATGCAGTTCATGCAAAAACCCTTTGCTACCAATGACACAATTTGTAGAGCCCAGGGGTAAGCGTTTCTGCCTGCCATGCTACAGACAAATTTATGCGAAGACATGCGCATTATGCCACCAAGATTGCACTGTAAGTTGTACTGAACTGAAATAGGGTAACTCTCCCGACAGAACTGCTACATCTCTGCAAAGACGGGCCTTGCATACCACCGTAACTGCGTCAGATGCTCCGTATGCTTCAAGTCTTTGGATGACTGTCCGGAACTCCTAGCAAAAGACGACGGCCGTTTTTTTTGCGGGGAGCATCGTCCAGAAAAGTCAAAATAAACTGTGTTATACAGACGTCAGCATCATGTCAGCTTGTTAAACGCTACGTCCGAAACGGTAATAGTTTCAACGAGGAAGTATTTGATGCAGACTGCAGATACGACGGTTCTTTCCAAAAGATATAGTTGGAGTCTTTATTCATTGTTTCGCATTATTTGGTGGAAGAGCGGGGAAACAATTTTCGACGGCAGATTATAACAGTAAGAATGCAGAGGGACACGCCATTCTGGATTGTTTACTGCATAAAACGCCTGCG
>JADHYT010000516.1:0-10208 GCA_027604725.1 Entophlyctis luteolus
GAACGGAATACCCATTTGGAAAAAGTTTCACTTCTGTTAAAATTTTGGCGTCGAGGATAGGCTTTTGAAGATTTTCGTCAGAGTGCCACTGATTACACGGATTAAACCATCCCTCGCTTCTTTGTATCCCATCGATTGAAAAATCCCACAAGCTGCAATCGGCGCTACGGCGGGGCCCAGGTAGCACACTCTCGCATCTGTGCCAGTCAGTGGCTTGGAATGGTCCGAAACACACCGCATCTTCTCGTCGAAAAATTCTGAAATGAGAAATGGATGTGGGGACTCCAATTGATATGGGGAAGAATTGAATGGCACGACCGTGCGCAATTGAGATTTGTTCTTTATTCCCATTCAACGTTCCAGAACAATTCTGTATCGTGCACCCTTCGTGTCAAGCTGATGCAGGGCCTCCGCGGCCTTCTCCATCGGCAAGACTTCGACAATCGTCTTTACACCTTTCTCCACTGCAAAATTCAGCATCTCCTCAATCATGTGAGGCGGCCCCACATGCGACCCCACAACAGCAACTTGCGTCATCAAGCTGAAAGGCTTGATTGAGATTGGCTGTTCGGGCAGTCCGAGAACCACGAAAGCCCCGTCGGAAGCAACCAGTCGAATCAGCTTATCCCAGTCTGTGTCAGACCCGAATGCTGTGCACAGAACTACGTCGAATATTCCGTCCGCAGCCGCAACCGCCTCGGCGTCAGATGTGTTCAGATAATGTTGGGCTTTGAGAACTTCGAGGGCATCATAGCGTTTGCGGTCAGACGAAGAAATCGCCGTGACGTCGGCTCCAAGAGCAACAGCCCATTGAATTCTGATGATGGATTAAATAATATTTTAAAAAAAAAAACGAAAACCAAACACTGCTCACCCCAAGTGTCCAAGACCTCCGATACCAATCACTCCGACTCTGGAACCGGGACCAACCTTGAATTTCTTCAATGGTTGGTACGTGGTGATACCGGCGCAAAGCATGGGTGCTGCGATTTCGGACGGGAGCCCCTCTGGAATGGGAACGACCCAGTTGTAGTGGCAACGGAAGTAGTCCGCATAACCACCCTGGCTGATATAACCGTCCTCATACACCCCGGTGTAAGTCTGAAGGGGAAAAAGATGCGAATTTGCGAAATCTCAACCACTGATTACACGGTCAATAAACAACAATCTCACGTCAATGCCCTTGCGACAGCAGTGCTCCTTCTTGTTTTTGCAGTCTACGCAGGTGAGACAAGTGCGGCATTGAGCACCAACGCCGACTCGGGTTCCAATCGCATAACGAGTTGCGTCAACCTTTGACCCGATGCGAACAACGTGCCCAACAATTTCGTGGCCAACTGTATAACTATTAGCAAGTGACTGAAAGAAGCTCGGGGAAAAACCCACCAACTTGAGGGTACGTAATGTCACCCCAGCCGCCAGTTGCGGTGTGGATGTCGGAACCACAGACACCGCAGTGAGTGATTTGAATCTCCACGTCATAGTCCTCGAACTTCTTTGCTGGGTAGCTGTGTGGTTTCACGTTGAGGGCATCCTTGCCTGGAAGGAGAGTAGAAAGCGGATGGTTTCAGTTTGGCACACCAGGAAGCAGAAAGGAGACAGTGGCAAGACGGAAGGGAGGCATCTGGGCGGTGTACTGTGTACGAAGGCAGGAAGGCCGCTGACACGCACCAGGTCCGAAGGCGGCGAGGCCGTGGTAGACGTCGTTGCTCATTTGTGATAACTGGAAACGGGGACTGCCACATTTCATCAAAGGGCTTTTGAGTGTGCCCTGTGTAATCACGTCGTTATCACCGCAGCGCGCCACTGCTCTAATCAAGCCAACACTGCTCCTGCCTCGGCCCACATGATCCCTGCTGACGCGAATTTATTACTGCTTCAAATAAAGTAACTGTCCGCTCTTCACTCTTCAACACCATGTCCTACCAGGCTGCCGGTGCCGCCGTTGCGTCCGTCACCACTCCTGCCACCGTTGGGATGGCCGCGTCAAACAGAATCCGCGCAAGTCTTGCGTCCGGCAAAGCATCCGTCGGTGCATGGATCATGTTGCCCGGCACAACAGTTGCCCGCACCATGGCCACACTCGGATTTGATGTTGAGTTCAATTGTTGACCTTTACCCGACCTGTAATCAAGGTACTGATTGCCCTTCCGGTTGCGCTTCCCATGCTCTCCTCCCGCACCGTCCTCATTCCTGCAGTGGATTCTGATCGATGGCGAGCACGGTAACATGCAAGACAGCGACTGGCACGACTCCGTCAACGCCGTTGCGGTCTGGGGCCCCTCGCCAATCATTCGTATCCCGCAGGGCGAGGAGTTCATCATCAAGCGGGCTCTTGACACAGGCGCTCACGGCATCATGGTGCCAATGTGCAACACGGTAGAGTACGCCAAGGAGATCGTTCAGCGCTCGAAGTTTCCGCCGATGGGACGGCGTGGGCACGGGGGACCGTTCCCAGCGACTGCATGGAAAACAACGATGGACGACTACAACAAAAACGCCAACGCCAACACGTTCATTATCGTTCAGATCGAGACAAAGCAGGCTGTCGAAAATGCCGACGCTATTGCGGCAGTCGAGGGCATTGACATGCTTTTTGTTGGACCGAATGACTTGGCCGCGTCGTACGGACTGCCGCCAACGTCCGAGGACTATTCGCCTATCATGGAGGAGGCTATGGAGAAGATTCGTAGCGCCGCGAAGAGACACGGGAAATTTGTGGGAATATGGGCGTCTGACGGACCAATGGCCGCGCGTCGCATCGAGCAAGGATTCCAGATGGTTTCTGTTGGCGCTGATGTGATGGCCATCGGGGGTTTTTACGGGTCGCATTTGACTGCCGCCCGGAACGCTGTTCTGAAGCAGTCAGAATAAACGGTGATCTGAAATGGATGTCATTGTAGCAGGAAAATTGTCAGGCAAAGCCTACTTATCAGCTCGAAAATTGGCAAATCAGGATGCAACTGCAAGCAAAATCGAAAAAGCGGAAAAATTCCATATACAGCGCGGTAAAGATGATCTCCACTTGGTCCAAGCTTGGGTCGAAGCTCGGGAACATCTCATCGTCGCGTCGGAGCGGCCAATTGGGAGGGTGGGCACCACTGGTCGAGAGCCATGTCTCGCCGCTGGCCATCTCGCACAACTCGTACACCGCGTCGCGTACGGCGGCGATGCCGCGAAGCGCTTCCATCCGGTCCTTGCCCCCAGCGCCCCAAAGCCGCACGCGCCGTTGGCGGCGCCACCGTCTGCACCTGCGCCACTGACAGCGCAGCCCATGCGGCGGACACGGCAGCTGCCGCAGCAGGCGGTGGAGCGTGGTGCGCGTGAGCGTAGTCGCGATGATACCACATTGATTACCGCGCCGCCTGATTACACAATTTTTTCCATTCAAAACCCGGTCCTGTCCCTCACCGGCTTCACTCCACTCAGAAATGGCCCCCCTCAACGTCCTGATCGTCGGTGTGTGGTCCCGCGTGTGTTCCTGCTGTCTGTGTTGTCCTGACCCGCATACCCGTCCGCTGCAGGCACCGGTGAATACACCACTGGCTTCGTCGGCGGAGCTGCCTCCAACTCCGACAAGAGCTTCGGTGTCGTTGGCCTCGTTATGTTTGACCTCCGCAGCAGAGGCAAGATCAACAAGATCAGCATGGTTGGAACCACGGGTCTCAAGAACGAGGGAATCAGAGCCCACTTGCAGAACGGCATTGGCAAGAAGTACAAAGGGTTGGATACCACAGTTGACTTGATGCCTGCGGACGGTGTCGAGAGAGACCCTGAAGCCTACAAGGCAGCCATTGACAAGCTGAGCGTACGTACGACGTGCTGGTTGATGTGTTTGCTGAACCCTTTTCGCAGCCTGGCGATGCGGTCATTGTGTTCACCCCCGATGACACCCACTTCCCCATTGCTCTGTACGCAATCGAGCACGGATGCCACGTCATGGTCGCGAAGCCTGCTGTTAAGACAGTGGACCAACACCGTCAGATTGTCAATGCCGCCGAGCGCAAAGGAGTTTTGGCTGTTGTCGAACTCCACAAGCGGTATGATCCAATCTACGCCGACGCCCGTGAAAAGATCCGCACGTTCGGCGACTTCTCCCACTACAACGCGTACATGTCGCAGCCCAAACAACAGCTGAAAACGTTCAAGAGCTGGGCTGGAAAGTCATCAGACATTTCATACTGTGAGTAATATCTTTTAGTGCCTTTCTCCTGTAACAACGAGGCTGCAGACTTGAACTCCCACCACATCGATATGCTTACGTGGTCTCAACAAGGACGTGCTGTCCCCATCAGTGTTGTTGCTTCTGCCGCCACCGGTGTTGCTACCAGCGAGGAGTACGGATGTGTTTCAGGCACTGAAGACACCATTACCGTCATGGTCACCTTCAAGAACATTGCTTCGGGAAGCCGCGGAACCGCTTTGTTCACTTGTTAGTTTCTGCGGGAAGTTTTTGTCTTGCTGATTTTTGTATTTCAGCTTCCTGGATTGCTCCAAAGGCCGAAGTCCACAGTCAGCAGCGATTCTTCTACATGGGTCACAATGGAGAGGTGCGTGTCGACCAAGCACATCGTGGATACGAAGCCGCCGACGACTCGCGAGGCTTCTACCAAAACAACCCATTGTTCTTGCGTTACACCCCGGACCCTCTCGGCCGCTACGCTGGCCAGAGCACATACGGCCACCAGTCGTTTGAAAAGTGGGTTGACGCCGTGCTGGCCGTCAACAAGGGCGAGAACACCCCAGGCGACTTCGAGACCTCTCTCCCGACGTTTTCCAGCACCCTGGTTGTCACCCAGATCCTCGAGGCCGGCAGACAGTCTCTGGACTCCAACGGCGCTAAGATCGACCTTGTGTGAATTCAGTGTTCGTTGCTGAAAATAAATTTCATCATTTTCCTCATTCTTTCGACCAAGTTTACTGTGAATTCGGAATTCTATTGTAACATGCGATCAGATATGTTTCAAGCGATATGGCTAGTTGAGCTTTCCAGACGAGACTTCCACAATGAAAAGAGAGCCATTTGCGGTTCCATTTGCGATAAGCAAGCGAAACACTGGCGTTCCAGGTGCCTGGCGATTCGCGAAGCTGATGACATCAAAGGACAGCTGAAAGAGCCTTCTCAAGAAATGAAGCAGCCCATCAGAATCTGTACGTGCCAATAAATGGCGAGGAAAGCGACTCTGGAATTGACGTTATCTTTGACTCAAGTTTTTTTTTTTGTTTTGTTTTTTTCTTCGACTCATAAGTTTGCTGTGGCCAAATTGGAATTGCACAACTTCGAACCTTCGCACTCGCAATGCCCGCCGTTGCCCTGTTGGGGCGTGCGCGCGTTGCATCGTCGGTGCCTGCGCCACCGCGGCCGCTGCAGCCTCTGCAGCACCTGATCCTGGCCCTGTCGGTCGCCACCGCCCGCGCAGTCCACGCTGCCCTGCGCCCTCCCCACTCCTGCTCAGACCCCGCACCGCATGAACCCAACCACCCACACCCCATCCACCATTTCCCTCCTTCTTCCGCGTCCCGCGTCTTTGCGCTCTATGTCAAACGGCTGCTGACTGCTCTCGTCGCCCCGTCATCCAACACAACATCCAAACCCCAACTACCAGCTGCTGCCGCCGCTGCCGAAAACGAGGCCGCCATCAAGCTGTGCCTCTCTGTGGCTGTATCACTTCTGTTTTTGCAGCGCTTTGTACTTGCAACCAGCGCAAGTACGTCAGCCAGCACATCCGGACTTGAGTTCCGCCTGTTCACTGTGGCGCTGATGGTGGCAGTCAAGCTTCTGGAGGACCAGTGCCTCGTACGCAACCGCGAATGGGTGCTTGTGTGCGGCAAGCTGCATTTGTCTAACCAGCAATTGGCAGCTATGGAACGCGAGGTGGGTTGTGCCCCGTTCCGAAAATTTTATTGACTGAACACATCATCCCCCACAATTCCGCAGTTCCTCGCGGCGCTGGACTTTTCACTTGATACACCTGCGAGCCAAGTCAACGAGGTAGTGCGTATGCTGGCCGATGAACTCGCCTTCTGCGATGGTTGTGCGTTTGGCTGCGACTACGGCTCTATCCTGTCTGGCTTAGAGGCCTTTCAACTCGTGTGTGTCGAGATTGGTGCTCTTTGACTGTTGTATTACCATTTTTTTTTAATTTCTTTCCTTTTTATTGTTTTTCTTTTATTTGTTCCGTCATGTTCCGCCAGCTAGCCCGCCCTCACGCGGCATGTTGCTTATGCTCACCGTATCATTTGTCTAAACCTTTGCAAAGACTTACCCGTCTCTATATTTTATGCTGATGACTGTTGAAAGAATAAACAGAAAGATTCACATCTTTGACCCCACCCCGAATGGGCGTCAAGTCTCTTTGGGCGCTGGTGCGCGACATGTTCCCCGACGCGTTGCAGGATTGTGCATATCCAGGCGCCGCATTCATATCACTGCCCCGTAACTCTGCCATCAACCTGCTTGTGGACATGAACCCGATCTTGCACAAAGTCGGCTACTCCAAACACCTTGCTTCAAAAGTCTCCTCCTCCTCCGCCCCACGCGCCGCTGCGTCCGACAATAACGCCATTGACGACGTCGACGACGATGTGGCGGCCGCCGCCACGGTGGCGCTGCCGTCTGCACCTCCGCAGCACTCCCTTTCAGCTTCCGTACATGCCCAACACCTTGTCGCCACGTCCCTCGACCGTCTCGAAAAACTCGTCCGCACGCGCAAGAACGGGTCTGCAGTCAAATCCGTGTTCGTCGGCATCGACGGCCCGCCGCCGCTGGCGAAGTTGTTTCTGCAGCGCTCACGCCGAGAAGCCATCTCAAAAAAAAGGGTGATGAAACAAAAAAAAAAAACTGCAGACCTTGCCACCTTAACACCTCCCCCTCCGCCTTCTGATCATCCAGCAAACCACAACAAACTCGCTCAAATTCAATGGCCTGAACTTCACTCCGGGCACTTTGTTCATGACAAAGCTCGACGCGACGCTGTCGTATTTCGCCACCTCAATTGTCGACAGGTACCCCAATGTCGAGGAGTGTCGCATCAGCGGATCCCGGGTGCCTTCTGAAGGAGAGGTGATTGTTTCTTGTTTTGTGCAAACTGCCGGTCACCAAAAACCTTTTTGTTCGTTCAGACCAAAATTTGGAAGCGCCTGCTCGAGATTCGTGCGGAAAGGAGCAGAATACCTTATTCAAGGTCCAATAATGCAGTTTTTGACATGGTTGTGACTGGCGACTCGGACGTCGTAATCCAAAGTGAGGGTTTATATGTCTAACAAGTACAGTTGTTAACTTCAGAAAAATTGACAGTGCTGCTTTTATCTCATTCGCAACCAGGCACCAAAAGTATCCTTCTTTATAACCCAGATCAGAGATTCGTTTTCACTCTGGGGCCCGTCGATCAGGTTCTTCGATCAGGGATTCTTGACTCGAAAGTGCACCCGTATCATGTATCACGTGTACGGCACGACCTTGCTTTCATTTTTGTGTTTGTATTTGGAAATGACTGCATTCCTGGATGCAGAGGAGCCAAGTTTGAGCGAGTCTGGAGAGTGTACTGCGAATCGTTCGCAAAGACCGGAACTTTTATTCTGAATGTCGAGAACGGATCGATCAATCTGATTAATTTGCGAAAGTTTCTCATGGCAGTCTTGGAAGAGCATCGACGGGTTGCGTTGGTGTCTGGTCATTCGAATGAAAGTTTCGAAAACCGACTGACGCATCTGGAAGACTATCCTGACAACCGAGTGGAAGAATACGTGGACGTGTTGCTTTGGAGCTTGAATTCTGCCACGACTGGGCAGACGGAAGACTTTCGGCTACTGTATGAACATGGTTCCGGCCCCTCGATCGAAGCGTTGAATGATTGGATTGAGAAGTATAATGGAAACAATATTTATTGGAAGGGCGTTAACCGGAGGATTCGGAAAAGAGACGCGCTATTGCCCGCTGTCTGCGCTGTTGCGGTCAGTGCTCTCACACTATCGGTCTTTTCCTCGCTCCTCGCTTATGTTTGAAATATTCACAGCTGTTGCCGTCGAGCTACAAAGACCTGATTGACGCATCATTTCATTCATTCATGGAAGACTTCGAAAAGAAAATACCCGGCCTCCAACAGCAAGATCGCGACGTGGATCCTGCCGATTTGCAGATTGATGACGATGACGCAAGCGTGATGGGTGACACAGTTGATGACAAGCCGGTGGGTTCCCGGGCCACGGCGGCGGCGGAGAAGGTTGCTCGTGCGCAAGCGTTCCAAATCGCTGTTGCCGAGCTCGAACAGACAATCGCCGCAGCCGGCGATAGGCAATCCGAAGCCAGCGCCACAATGCAGTTCGGCTGCGATGTGCGAGCGCGTCGCGCGCGCTCTTTCGCAGACCTCAAGCGGTCGAGCAGTGCGAAGTACACATCCTTGCTCCCGGCGCGCGGCAACGGCAACGCGCCGCGTGTGTCCCTACTTGGCTTCGACCGCTTGAGCGGAGAAGGGGCTCCTGGTGGGAAGGTTGCGTTTGAGCTGCTAGAAAGCGGCGGCTGGGTGTGGCTGGGTGACGTGTCTGGCGACGGCAATCGCTGAGCGATCCGATCGGATGATGAGTGGGGAATCAAATGGAGCCAATTCTGAATTCTGAAAGGCGGAGTGCAAATTTTGCAACAAATTTTGCAACAAATTTTGCAACAAACAAACCGTCATTGCTCGCTCCGGCCCACCGTGCCCATTCATGCGACCAGCTCGTGTGCCCTGGCGCTGACGCCCGCAAACCAGTGGCTGAGCCTGATCCTAGCGGATACTGCCAATCTCACCGATCACACAGTTCTGTGGTTGGCGAGTTGCTGCGTGTCCAACTGCGCTTGCGCCAAAGTCGCGATACTCGCGCGATGACGCTAGGTACGTGAGAATGTTTGCGAAGTATACGACTACAGCATCTTATCTGTCTGCGCGCCTGCCGCTGCAGCTCGCGCGCACGAGCTGTGCTCGTACGGAGGCGGCGCAGCGCGTGATGCCCTTGTCAATACAGGTTTTGTGCGATCCGGCCAACATCCGGTTGAGGGCTCCTCGAGGATGAAAGCACCTTTTCGCCGCAACTTGCTGAATGATTGGCTTTGTGCTTGATGATGGTGCGCATTCACGAGCTCCGATCAAATTCCCTTCAAGGCCATCGCATGCAACAAAAGGCTTCAGAAAGCAGCCTAACTTCCGAATACTTCCCGTTGAACTTGTCTTTGTATACGCAAATCCCGCCGCACATCGACTGTCGCACCAACCCCAGAGTCAAGCCCAGAGTCAAGCCCCGCAACTTTTCCGAAGGGATACTTTCGATTCTCGCTGTTCTCGCGGCCCGGAGAAAAACCTTCATCGACTACAACGACGACGTATGCGTTGGGTTCGGCTGGTAATCCGTTTTGTCGTCACGGGATCGACCTCCGACGAGAAGAACGAGCAAACTCTCCACTTCATCTTAGAGCGTAGCACCGCAGTAAATATAATGCTTCGCCTGCATAAGCTGCAGAGTGCATACGCACGTGCTCAAACGTGTCCTGACAGGATTGTCAAGGTAGAGCACCGGTACGGCACCCTTCAACGCAAACCAGCTATACACACCGTTCGACATACGAAGTTCGACGCGAGACCAGATAGTCACAAAGGACACCGGTTGGTCGATGACGCACAGCGTCCAAGAATTTCTTGTCCTCAACGCAAATTTTATCAATCGGGGATTAGCACATCGGAGGTGCAAAGCTCTGCGTCGCGCGAAAAATGACTAGCCAGTATGTCGATAGTAGCGCGGTACAGATACTTGACCCAAACTCCGGCGCAAGTCAGATTTACGCGAGTTGACCGCAACTATAACCACGGAGCCGCAGATTTGGCAACGAGGATAACCCCACTTATTCGAGTCTGACAGCAGGAATTCTTCAGAGTTCTTGGCTTGTCCCATGCGACGAAAAAGTAAACAACGCGAGGGTCTCGCCTCTGCGTACGCAACATGGCGTCATCTTTCCCGACATGTTGCGGCACTTGAGCTTACAGAACACGCCGGTAGCAATACTCGTGTCGTGGCGAGACATGGCCGTGACAAAACAATTTAGAATCAATCGTGGGTATCAGTGCCACTGCCAATCTGTGTAATCACCCGATATCACCGCATTCAAATACCCCAAGAAATCTTCTGCATCGTCATCGAAAAACGAAAGAAACTCACTGAAGATGGGTATTCCGTTG
>JADHYT010000517.1:0-10194 GCA_027604725.1 Entophlyctis luteolus
CTCCGCCGTTCGACCTCCTCCTCTAAAATTACCCCGCTGAACATCCTAAATACGGAACTGCCCAATTCCGTATCAACTTGTATTGGGGACTTAGCTCAGGGGTAGAGCGCTTGCTTCGCATGCATGAGGCCAAGGGTTCAATTCCCTTAGTCTCCAATTCATTTTCTAATTCGCAAATCCCAGGATTTTTACGTTTGAGAAATGGAAAGCGATTCTGTTGAAAGAGTCAAAGTGAATGGAAGTGGTGGCTTGCTCGGCGTGTCGCAGATTTCCCTGCTGGCTGCTGTTGCCATTGCATCTGCACGCGTCTGCGCTACGATTGGTGTAAGAGCGAGATTGCTTGCTGCAATCTAGAACTCCGCTGACGGATCTTCTATCCGTCGTGCACCGCAAGTTTCACGATGGCTATGCGGTCCAGCAGTGTACTTTGTAAGCATTAAGACTGGAGGCTGTTCGGAGGACTGTTCGTGCTGGTGGTCTGTTGGATGGCTGATGCTAAGCCCTGCAGGATTCGTCATACTTCCTCGAACGGATGTCCGACAGTCTAGCAAGCATAAAACTGCTGTTACTGCATCCAAAATGCTGAAAAAGGATGCATTCTTCATGGCGCTGCGTGGAGAGACTTGGATGGCAGAAAGACCAGGGATATGCGAAGGAAATAAGGTGATTGCTCCATTTGAGAGTAATTGTGTTGGTCCTTATCATCGTGAAACAGCGCCATGAAAATGGAAGTTTGAACTCCTCTCGCTAAACAGAGGCCGGTGGAAGTGTGGGAGATGGTGCGGATGATTTCGGCCGCGCGAATCGTTATGCCGTCAAGCATGACCGATTATCTGCCGGAAGAGTGCCGTTCTCTGTTCCCGAACAAGCACTGTGCTGTTATGGCTGGCGCAAACTCAATTTTCACTGGCGACACTTTGCTTACTACGTCGAATATGGTAATGTTCGAGACTTTGGGGCTCATGCCCCTAGAGCCGAAGTCGGTCAAACCGGACGAAGATGCGGCAGTTGTTGAATAGGCGTCTTCTCTGGAACTGACGAAGTGAAAATTTATTTAGTTGTATCCGGTTATGATTTTGAATAAAGACAAAGCTTAACAGCCTTCACAATGGAAATCGTCTTTGACACTGGTGTCGTTTAGCAGGACCCGAGGTAACGAACGACACTCATTCGGTATCGCTGTTCCGGCTTATTACCGCCATTTGCAAAAAGCAACACTTCTATGTGTGTGCGTTGCGCAACTAAAAGCCAAAACAAAGGTGCATTTGCGCAGTATCTTGGGAAGTCGTGGAACGGAAATTGCTGTTCGAAGAAGGTAACAAATGAGAAGCAACCTCCTGCTCTTGCTGTTCGTAGTTGCCACCCAGACTGCAGGGCACCCCAATGATCACGCACATATCTCTATGGCCCTCGACTCTGTGCTGCGCATCGTCCCCCAGTCTTCACAGCCTTATCTCTGGGTCGAGCGCATCCCCGCATCGGACCCTCGACTCGTTCTTCAGCAGTCGTCGACAATCCGCCTAAATCAAACATTAGCAGTATCGGGCTATGCGGGACTTCTTCCGGAATGGTCTCGTCACTCCTTGGCTGTAATATCTCACCCAAATGTTTCAACAGTAGACCTGACCATTGTTCGAACAGAACGGCGAATGGCCAAGTACAGTTAATTCTTCGGAACGCCGGTTACTAGGACATAAGGACACGTTATTGCCTGATGCGACTGATCCAGAAACTGTGCTAAGCCTTGCGTTGATGGCGTTCAATTCATATTACGAACCATCCGACTCGGAATGGATCGACGTTCCTGAGTGGACCCCAGTATGTCGTTTTCAACAAGTTCAGGTGATTGTGACGCTTTCAACCAGAGTGACGGATTTGGGTCTAGCATGTCTGCAATTCGGGGATACATTTATAAGTCTACAGATCCTGCCCATGATCTAATAACAATGGTCATAAAAGGGACCTCACTGACTGCACCATTTATTGGTGGAAAGACTGGAGCCAATGATAAGCTTAATGATAACAAAATGTTTTCCTGTTGCTGCGGCAAAGCGGTCTTGTATTTCTGACAGATTCCCTCACAATGTCTAACAGGCCAATGCAGGGATGGAGCTGGAGAGCAGTAGAAGGATGCGATTGTGCGAATTCGGCAGCAACAGAGTGCAAAAGTATGTTCTGTTTTTTTTTGTTTTTTTGTTTTTTTGTTTTTCCCCTCCTTATTTGACTTACGCGCTTGACCCACAGGCCAATGTGTGTCTGAGTCTGCGGATTTCAAAGAGTCTTATTATCGACTAGCAACAGTAAGCATGTATGTTCGTCAGGTTTGGTCCTCACGACAATTTAGACCATCGCGGATGCTGCGATGAACATGTATCCCCATTCCACGATATGGACAACTGGCCATTCATTGGGTGGTGCACTGTCCGCGCTAGTTTCGCTGACATTTGACCTTCCCGCGATCACGTTTGAGTCTCCAGGAGACCTACTTTTTGCCAGGCGAATTGGTTTGCTCCCGCCGTCACCGCCAATTTTTTACGCGAATCAACGCGATGATGTCCAGTCACCACAAGAAATCCAGTTCGAAACCACTTCTGGTGTGCCCGGAGGGGACGAAGACTGGGAAGAGTACTTGAACACTTTGCCAATCTATCAGTTTGGAAACGATGGAGACCCGATTTACCTGGGAACTTGCTTGAACGGATTCACAAGTAGCTGTTGGCTTGGTGGTGTGAGTACATTTGAGCGTGCTTCAACAACGCTTAATTGGAAATTCCGATTTCTAGTACGCGATGGAAACCAAATGTCACATTGGAAAGGAGTGCGTGTACAGACAAAACGAGCCGATTTTAAGAGTCGAAGATAATAATGGCGAAGAATATAACGGGTACGCAGTAGAAACGGCGGCGAAGGAGAGCATTAATAACCACGGAATTCAATACGTACTTGACACATTCCTGAAACCGCGGCGGCAAGTTCCACCATGTCGAGTAAATGAGTTAAATCCGAAGTGTATCGATTGTGAAAAGTGGAGTTGGGTGCAATGAATTAAATAAAAGGGCCAAACAAAAGAAATATTTCCATTTTTATTCATCATTCATGAGTAAAGTTTGGGGCACGCTTTTCTGCAAATGCCGCCATTCCTTCCTTCTGGTCTTTGGTTGCAAAGGTTGCTTGGAACAGCCGTCTCTCAAGATGCAAACCTTCAGCCAAACCCAGTTCCAAGCTTTTGTTCACAGCCTCTTTCGCCATCATGACGCTGGGCAAACTGTAACCGGCAATAATCTCCGCGCTTTTGACTGCCTCGTCGACAAGAGATTCGGCTGGAAAGATTTTAGCGACTAGCCCAGCAGCCTCAGCCTCTTGTGCCGTAATAGTGTCGCCTGTGAGGATCAAGTGCATCGCTTTCGATTTACCAATCAGGCCTGTGAGGCGCTGGGTGCCTCCGGCTCCCGGGATAGTGCCGAGCTTGATTTCCGGCTGTCCGAAACGCGCCTTATCACCAGCGTAGATCATATCACACATCATAGCGACTTCGCAACCACCGCCAAGCTGCAATATTGGTTGGTTTTTTTTTTTGGTGAGAGTTGTGGGTTTTTGGTTGTGAACAGACACAGTCAGATTCCGCGGAAGATCTGATAGCCGGAAAATGACAGGAAATCCTACTTACTGCGAAGCCGTTGACTGCAGCAATAATTGGCTTTCGAATGGAAGTTATTCCAGTCCAGTCAGACAGAAAGTTGTGCTTATAGTTCTTTACAAACTCAAGGTCTTTCATTTCCTTAATGTCGGCGCCAGCTGAGAGAAGAAAATAGCAGAAGAGCGTTCAGTTTGTTTGGCTGTTTTGGTCAAGAACACATGGGGTACCCGCAAAGGCCTTTTCGGAGCCAGTCAAAACCATGGCGCCAACGCTCTCGTCAACGTCAAAGGCTCTGAGGGCATCGTTAAGGTCGCGCATTAGTGGAGAGCAGAGAGCGTTGAGGGCCTGTGTAATTGTGTCAAAAGTAGTCGGTAGAAAAACAAGCTTTGCCTTCGGCCTGTGCAAGGTGACGATGCCAACGCGGCCGCGCTGCTCGACCTTGACAAACTCGAAAGTTCTGGCTGCGGCGGTGGCTGGCGAGGAATATGCGCGCACGCCACACACTCTCGCGACAGTGATTGGAAACAGAAACATCAGTCGGTTTTATGACAAAAAAGCACATTCCTCTCCTTCGCACATGTTTTCTTGACGCAAACTGCCAACAAATTGCTCCGGCATGGACTACTAGTATCAATGTGGATTCAGGAGCTTCTAGGTTATGAAGGCTAGAATGTGCTTGATCAGTGAATCCAAGTCAATAAATTCAACCATCACTCTTTTGCCCTCGCAGGAGGTATGCCAAGTGATTCGGAAGATAAATCTTCAACAGCTTAAATTGTGGGTTAATTCACATCTCTCGATACCGTGGCTTTACAAGCCCATGTTTGGTATATTAAGAGCTGAATTTTAAATGAAGTAAAGTCTGACAGGGGTCTGGACAAACTTATAAATTCATGAAAATAATCACCACCCAACCAAGAGTTTGATCGTTTTTGATGGCAATTGCCGCTCACCAAATCTCTTGACTTTGATGTAATGAATTTGTTTGCGTTTGCCATTCATTGGAATATTCCGCGGTGGATTCATACTTGGAATCTCTGAAGACTTGTAATGCGTAAATATGCGGGATGTTCTCTCAAGACGAGCGGACTAAGCGAACGTGAGAACTCTCTCGTGATAGACAGACGGTACTTGCACTGTAACAGCGGTGCTTCCCGAGACAGTAAGTTTTCGAAGTTCGCGCGGGGCGGAGAACAGATGGCGGACGGCGGGTGGGAAGAACGGCGGGTGGCGTTGAAGCACTGAACAACGTGTTTGAAGCTCTCTGCACATCGATGAACAATCGCGCCTTGCACCAGTCCCCTGCTCTTTCCGCCACCTCCGACGCGGATTTCGAGCCGCCAGTGTCCCTAACACACATCAAGCGCGTCGAATACACCCGCCAGACATGGAAAAACGGGCTTGGCGAGACGGAGGAAATCGCCATCAGCCCTCGCCGCGCCGACTACCATAAGGACGAATTTATATGGCGATTCAGCGAGACTGAGGTGAAGCTACACCTTTGATTACTCTACCAAAACTGCTCAATTCGAAAGGTGCGCGATTCCTGCACGTTCTCTGTTTCTCCCGGTTACGATGTCGCTGTGATGATGCTTCCATCTGCATCCATGAAGAACGGGGTCGAAGATGACGTTTCACATAGGCAGACCTTTGCTTCTCTCCACAAAAAGACTCTGGCCGCTCCAGCACTTCTGCGTCATAACGACCAATCCAATCCAGTTCCTTTCCGCGTTCTCGCTCCGTATACATATAAGGTAATATTGCCATTTTGAAATGTGCGTGGTTGAATAGCTGAGCCATTGATTTCAAAGGGCGAGTTGCCAACAACTTGCTACGTCAAAGACGGCGCTACGCGCCATATCGCATTCATCGCCAACAGAAATTTGACATCGGTTACTGTTGGGCTCGAAACGATATGCCCACATGGTCTGGACGATGAAGGAGGAATTTGCGATGGCGAAGGTGACGGCGAGACGCCAGTCCCTTCGCCAATGATAAACCATCACAAGACTCCTCAAGAAACCCATAAAAGGAATTTGTCCCTATCGTCAGCTATTTCGCCGCAGCCATCAGTTTCGTTATCTGCAGCAAACTCTTCCAGAGACGCAAGTCCAAGCAGACATATACCTCACACATCCCCAACAACAAAAATTCTCTTGAACGCTGCGACAATCGTGTATGTTGTTTCCGGATCGATTCATGCAAGTGTGAATGGAGAAACCAATGGAGTTCTGGTGAACACCGGGGAAACTTTGATCATTGAAAGAGATGAAAACAGCGCACCGACTGATTTTTCGATGAGCCCAGTAATTGAGACCTCGAAAGATCTTCGTGCTATTTTGAAGAAAAGTCAGGATGCGACAGTGTTTATTGCTGAGGTGCACATGAAGAAGACGGTTCGAAACGAAAGTGTGACATCTGCATCCTTCCGCGAATCCCAAATCTTTCAAGGTCCTATCACAGAATCAACGTTTCAGCTTTACAATGGGCCACAACCGCTGTCGCCGAAAATTGCTGCGCATCGCGCTGGATCGATTGTTGTTTACGACGATGACAAATCAAAGTCATGGGATAGTGCACGCCACTATCGCCCACCGACCTTCAGCGCTCGCTATCAAAATGAAAGCGATGTTCCTCCGGCTGTTGTCGCCGATGAGCTTGTGATCGACGACTTCCCAGTCGGAAAGATAAGCACTGTTTGGATCAACATGGTAAAGGAAGGATTGAGCGAATGGATAAGAGTTCCTGTCATTGTGGCTCGAGGCGTAAATCCAGGACCTGTGGTATTTATAATGACGATGCATGCGTTGCCTGATATTGTGATAGCTCGGAATAACTGCGGTTGTGCACGGAAATGAACTAAACGGGGTTCCATGCATTCATCGTGTAATAACGGACATCGATGTGTTCAAACTTACCGGCACAGTTGTTGCGGTACCTTGCGTAAATGTTCCGGGATACTTGCGGTTCAGCCGCGAATTTAGTGATGGAAAGGACCTTAACAGGCTTTTCCCGGGATCTTCGACGGGAACAGCAAGTCAGATCTATGCCCATGCGATTTTGAACAAAATATGTATTCACTTTGATTACCTGATTGACCTTCACACGGCGAGTTTTGGAAGGGTAAACAGCTACTATGTCCGCAGTGATATGAACGATCCAGTTGGGAGCGCGATGGCAAAACTCCAGCAGCCGCAAATCATTTTACACAATAGCGGACAAGATGGTTAGTAAATGTCTGAGTTATAGCAGCTGAAAAATAAATCAGGAACCTTGCGGTCTGCGTGCAGTGCGCGTGGCATCAAAGCAATTACCGTTGAGATTGGAAACCCTCAGGTAAGTTCCAGTTCCGGCATATCTCTGTTCTGAAAGCTGTTTTCTAAATCAGTTATTCCAAAATCAATACGTCCAATGGTCATATACGGGAGTTATGCGCATTATGACGTATTTTGGTATGTTTCCGTCCATGGATAGTGTGGATCCGCCGCTCCCTTCGGGCAAAGACACATGGATGGATCCAGAAAACTTAACCAGGCACATGTCAACCCTGAATATTGACGACCCTACTTCCGGAATATCAACGGCGCAAAGACCGCCAAATACTATTATCTGCTCAAGGGGATACTGGATTTACACTCGGACGGGCGGCGTTCTGGAAGTCTTTCCCGCCGTGAACACCATAATTAAGAAGGGTGCCCTGATTGCTCGGATCAAGAATATTTTTGGAAATATTGTGGACGAAATCTTCAGTCCTGGGCATGGTGTGACTATTGGACGAAGCAGCAACCCAGTCGCAATGGCAGGCGATCGTGTGTTGCATTTGGGAGTGTTGAGGAAGGAGAATGAGGTCCTAATGAAGGAAGCAAAGGAAAATTATTGATGATAAAATTTTCACAAAAGATACTGGGAAAGAAAATCTTAATTGAGACTATGTATATACATGGGCGTCCATGAGACAAAAGAACAAGCCATCGCAGCGAATAAGGTCATGCATGGTATTCAGCAAGAGCTACTGCCCTTACTGCAACAAAGCTAAGACACTGTACAACCGTTTGATATCAGAGACGACGGCGGACAACCAGGCATACTTGGCACGAAGCACTGTAGAGAACTGTTTCAAACATCTTTATTAACCGCTATCAGGTGAAGAGTACAACATAATAGCAATAAATTGGAATCAAATGTTTCAGGCTGATGGACGACTTGCGTCGTTTGGATGCCACCGGATAACTGCTCTAGCTTCTTGCCGGACTTCAATAAAGCCTTTGGTAGACATTTTAAGTGCAGAGTTTACGAGTCAAAGAGCTCATTAATAGGAAAGATCTTTTCTTGCAACCGCTTCGTTTAACATTTGTGTCCCAACAACTTGCGTATAATATCTATTAATCCCAACAAATCATGTGAAAGAGAAGCAATATTCTCGCATTGTATGAGGAGCAAAAACAAATCAAACCAGTCGAATTTCTTATATTCTTGGCTATGAATAAATTCCTTGGCCATTAATGTCAGAAAAACGCAAAAGTTAAGAAGCGCCGTCATCTAATGCAGTCCACGGCATCCAAATGATAAATTTGGGAAAACATAAAGCTGAACCGATTAAATTTTTGTTGCACAGCTGTTCTGTCACTTCATTCAAAAGCCAAAAAACTTTTCTTTGACACAATCCCGCCAAAAAAAAACCCGATGCTCGTACCGTCAAAAGCCAAACTCAGCACGGCCACCATCGCTCGCGCAATGGTCATATTTGTGGCTTTTATTTTCCTCGGAGCTACGTTTGGTTTGCGCGCCCGCGCCCGTGCGTTACGTTTATCTCCAAAATCCGCAGCAGCCAAGCCGGTATTGACGACTTACCAGCAACTGTGCGCACGGCTCAACAATAGCTACCCGCTTCTACACAATGTGTCCAGACCTGTCTATTCCGCATCTAAGGATCTTCTGACAAGTCTACCGAAATACGGTCCAGAGTTCGAACCCAAAGGCAAACTGCGTGTCGTGGCCATTAATTCCGAGCCCACCTTTAACAAGTACATGTGCGATGCGACTGTATTTTCTGCTGCAGTCAACAGCATTCCCCTTGAGATATACGGTGCAGCGCCCTATTACTCGCACATGATGAAAGGAAAAGACGGCAAAATCGACCGAATGCTAAGTGTGATGTGCGCGATGGATCCTGCAGACGTGGTTCTCATGGTTGATGCATACGACGTGATATTTCAGCGTCCGTTTGCGGAAATGGAGTATCTCTACCATCACAAGTGGCAATCGCCAAACTTCGTCATCTCGACGGAGTCAAACTGCTTCCCGCAGACTCCGGAGCATTGCGAGGACGATTTTATTCCGAAAGTTCCGCCGTCAGGGATAAAATACATCAACTCTGGAATTGTCCTTGGCAAAGTGGAAGTTTGGATTCAGCTGCTGAACGACGCGCTCGAAGCTTACCGCAATGGAATGAAGGATGACCAATTCATCCTGACGGATATTGTCTTTAAGCAGTACAAGACACGGGGATATTTCTTGGACCACAACTCGGAACTCAGTGCGTCACCTCATCCGCCGGCACCCTCGTTCGGAAAGTTTGTTGTTGGGGACCGCAATTACTTTGTCAGCGCTGCATCAAAGACAGTCCCGATGATTGTGCATTTGAATGGAGGCTCCAGTAGGGATTTGATAAGTCCCTGGGACATGTGGTACTTCAGCAATGGTAAAGTATCTGACCAGGCAAAGAATATCATTAGAAATTATGAAATAGCTGTAGATGGAGTCAGTGTAAAAGTGAGGGATGCATGTCCAACACCTGAGTTTGAAATGTGATTGTAAGAAAAAAAGTTATCTTTCAATACATCACTGTTGCCAACTTGCATAAACTGCACATAAAGCTAAATGCTTGGCCATACACAGTAAACTGTGATTTATTTCCACATCCAATCGGCAAAGAATGTTAGGACAAATGCAGTTTTTCTCAATTTTTTGAGCAGGTCTACCTCATGTAAATCTGTTTGTTTAGATCTTGATGGAAAACACAGTAGACAGTAGTTTCAAACATTTTTTGTTTAGATCTCATGAAATTAATTAAAACAAAAGAAACCAAACTGAGCTTTACACATGATATTGAGTTCTGATGATGCTTGCCTGTTTGATTCAACTGCAGAGAGCTTGGAATCTTTTTTAATCCTAATATTAAAATATTTCTTTACTCACAAGATCTGCTGAATAATAGAAGAAGACTCAATCCAACCTATTGATAAGAGTGATTCTGAATGTTCTCAGAGGGAGAAGGATATTCCAGAGATGATATTGTGTCAAATCTCTTCTGGTGAATAAGATAAGTGATGATACACTAAAAATGGTTGGAAATGAACCATCAGCTGGTCAAATGTTTCATGTGCTGAGATCTCACTTCATGAGTCAATCTGCTGCATCAGTATTGTATAAAAAAATTGTGATATGCTGAACCACTGATTTTGTGCATGTAAAATAATGTTATCTTGAATCACAGCCTGGTACTATTATCTTGGTTCAATAATTAATTACTTTAAAATTTCCTTTAATAAAGTAAT
>JADHYT010000518.1:0-10084 GCA_027604725.1 Entophlyctis luteolus
TTTGTGTGATGTCGTTTTCTCTTTTTTCCTCTGACGAAACAACAGTCAATAAACCTTGTTTGCCTGCTGGCCCAGACACTGCCTCTGGCCTCCCTGTCCTGCCCTGTCCCACCTGACGTTCCTCGATCGAATCCTGACAGAATGATTGACAAGCTCTGGGAAGTCTGCTCAGCAAGAAAGGGTGGCCTCCATTGTGAATGGGAGAGACACTGGAATCTCCCTGCAGCCAAAGTTAGACCCATTGATATCTCTATGTATGCTGAGCTTAGGGAGAGGTTCTTCTGGATCAATGGTGGATCCTCTGAAGCCACTTGTATCTGGCAAACATACTATTCTTCAGAATGTAGACTCAAAGAAATTTGAGGAAATGCATTTTTAAGGAATTGACAGACCATCTTTCACTACACTGTAGTTTTCAAATATTGTAATCTGTGTCTGGTTGGCCAGATGCACATCCACTGTACCAGATGCTTCCATTGTAAATATGGATGATAAGATAACTGTCACAACCTGCACCACAAAATACCTGGCGGTGTCTCGTATTTGGTAAGCATTATGGGCGAGGTTTTTATCAAAATAAAAAATCAAATCATATGTCCTTTTTGCGACGATTTACGGCCAGCGATCTGTTCACCTTTAACAACATGTGAGGCTCTTCCGATCTTTATCCGTGATCTTGAGCGACACCGGGCAGAAACCTTGACCCGCTGACCGAAACATACAACATATCCTTCTACCTGACTTACCTCGCACAATGGCCTGATTACTTCGTGATGGCCGAGTCTTCTAGCAAGGCATCTATGGGATACAGTATGTTGTCCTCGTTGTACCGGTTGGGATAACTTCGTTGCAAAGTCATGGGGAAAGCCGAAGGGAACAACGAGCTATGGCACGGACATGTCACGGCTCTCACTGTTGCACCAGAATATCGACGAATGAATCTGGCGAAAAAGCTCATGGGAGTTTTGGAAACTGTTTCAGAAAAGATATACAACACATATTTTGTCGACTTGTTCGTTCGCAAAAGCAACTCAGTTGCCATTGGAATGTACAAAGGGTTTGGGTATTCCGTTTATCGTACCGTCTTGGGATACTATCATGGCGCGGGGGGCGAGGGCGAAGAGGATGCATATGGTAAATTTTGGTTTCGAAAAAGCAACTTATTCCCGGTTTAGATATGCGGAAGGCGCTACCCCGGGATGTCAACAAAAAAAGCGTTATTCCACTCAAACGGCCTATAAAACCAGAAGAGTTAGAATGGTGACAATGGCGTTGCATGGAAATAAAGTCTTGACGGAAAACGTTTTATGCATGAAAACGAATTGACCAATCGTGTTCAAGCACATCGTTAAGAACTAGGCTCCAGTGTTTCGCAACATCAGTACTCTTACTGCAATCATTTGCCAAGCAGCGCATATAGGAACATATATCATACTTCAGCCAGCATCTCGGCGAGCTGGCTCTGGACAAGCCGGCAATACTGTTGCAATCATTCAGGAAATTTGACAGAATCAAGTTTGATGGAGGCCAACAGCCTAACAGACGCCGTGCTCGCTGCCGTCGCGCGTCTCTACGCGGCACCCTCGTCGTTGCCTTCATCTGCAGCCGCTGATGCTGCTGCTGCTGACTTATGGCTGCGTGACTTCCAGAAGAGCGTGCGTGTTGTCTTGCGCCGGCCTTTGCCTTTGATAACATCTCTTCCCTCTCCCGATTCAAGCCCGACGCCTGGAAAGTGGCAGAGTGCCTTCTGCGCTCTGATGCGGTTGCATTCGAGCCCCTGCTGTTCGCAGCCCAGACTCTACGTCAGAAGGTTGTCCGTTTGCCCGGCACAGCATTCACAACGAAGCTTAACCTATTTTCTCGCAGACGCGTTACGATATGGCGCAGATCGAAACTTCCGCCCAGCGCATCCTTCTGCGAGATACTCTGATTGCTCTTCTTATCCACCACCGTTCGAACTCGCGCGCTATCGTCCGACAACTAAGTCTGGCCTTAGCATCCCTCAGCACTCATCTAAAACACCAAGAATGGCCTGACCCCATTCAAACCGTCGTTGAAATATTTCGGGCAGAGCAGGATTGGCCCATTCTAATCCAGATTTTATCGGCGTTGCCTTACGAATATGAAAGCCCGCCCACAGAGTCTTCTCTGTTCCTTGATCGCGAGGATGCTTCTGCACGACGGCAAACTGTTATTTTCGCCAATTCTTCAAATGTATTACATTCTGTTTTGATGATTTTGCAAAAATGTGAGTCCCCTTCCGCAAGCTACTTTTCCGTAACTCATAAACCAGGCGGCAAAACAAATCCTGATTTGGAGAAACAATCTTTGGACTGCATTCGAGCTTGGCTGGAAGCTGGGGATGTCGCGTTGGACAAAGTCTCAGCAACTCCATTAATTCCGGTGACTTTTTCGTACCTTTTGGAGGCTGACCAAGATGAAGGAGTCTATGATGCTGCTGTGGATATTCTTTGCGAAATTATTCGCCGTGCGGGTAGCCGTATTTCGGGGAACCGCGAAAGTCCAAGCACTTTTCCACTTGTGGAGCAGCTATTCGCAGGATTTTCGAGCTTGGGGCCACAACTGTCCAATGCAATTGCACAGACTGACGAGGAAAAGATACGTGCGCTCTGCACTTTATTCGTTTATGCTGGGGAATCGTTTATGAACCTGATACTTACGAATTGGGACTCGTGGCAAATCATTGTTGCTGCAATTCTTGCATGCACGAGTATTCGAGAGCTTGAGATTGTTGCTATCACATTCCAATTCTGGATGATTTTCGCTGACGAAGTTGAATCACAAATCAAAAATCCGTCGAATCCCAGATTACAATCTTCGCCACATCGGCCAGACAATGCTTCTCTTCTCGAAATTTTTCGACGACTTAACGATGTGATGATAGGGCATTTACATTACCCGGCAAATGTTGAGCAATGGGTGGCAAAGGAGCGGGATGAATTCCGCGATTTCCGTCATAATATGGGCGACGTGCTCAAAGCCTGCGTTCTTGTTCTTGGCGAAAAGGAAGCTCTTGCGCGACCATATGCAATTTTAAAGAGTTTTGTGACGGATCCGAATTTGGGAGGCAGTGGCGGAGCACTAGATCCGAGCGTTCCATGGCAAAGTATCGAGGCACCTTTATTTGCACTTCGAACAATCGGGCGCAATATTTCGGACTCAGAAAGTACCGTTTTGCCAGCAATTATGTCGATGCTTCCTCAACTTCCTAGCCACCCAAAAGTTCGATACGCGGCGATTCTTGTGATCGGTCGGTATGCCGGATGGACTCGGTTGCACCCCGAGTACATTCCATACCAAATGACTTTTATTTCAAAGGGATTTGAAGATGCAGAATCCGTAAGTGCAGCGGCACAATCTCTGAAGTACTTGTGCGACGAATGCGGCGATGTGAGTCCCTCGCAGAAGATTTGCTTGCGTAAATTTTACATCAAACACCAGCAATTGGTCGGTTACTTGAGTCAACTTCATCCATTTTACATGAGTGCTGTAAAGCAAATGGGCCGAGAAGACCGACGAGATGTGGTCGCCGCATTGGCTCATGTTATTAAGCATGTTCCAGCCGCTCCAAGTTCCGACCCAAACGCACCAGACCTGTTAAAAGTTCTCCAAATGTTCTGTTCACCTATCGCGCAGAGGTTGAATGAAATAGATGTTTCAGGGTCAGCACAGAATGTATCGGAGTTGAGAAAAGATTTACAGGCCGAAGTTTGCGGTGAGTTTGCGTCAAAGACATTCCGTCTCATTGCCCTGCAGATCTCATCGACCAGTTCACAATTTTTATGTCGAATGCGATGCCAGCTGATCCCAATTTTTCCGGTCGTCATCCCTATTCGGCCCTCTTTGAAGATATGTGGCCGTTGCTTCGCTTTTTGCTTTTCTCCAGAGATGCCAAAGTTATAACTGCCATCAGCAAATTGATCGTAAAATGCGTGAATTCTTTGAAAGAGCATTTCCGGGAGTCTGTTTTTGTCATCCTTCCGCAGTTAGCTGCAACATTTCAATTAACCGAATGTTCTGCAGTTATATGGGCTGCTTCGAATGCGCTGCCACTGTTCTCAGGCGCCAATGGTCAAATTGTTTCTGAATTACACAGTTTTGTGCAGAATATAAGTCATAAAGCGTTTGAGTGTATTCTAGATGCAAATGGGAAAATTGAGAACATTTCACCTGGTTCGTGCAGTTAGATCATGGCGTTAATTTTCGGACTAACTCATTCTTTTTCGAGCAGTCATCGAGGACTTCTTTTTGCTCCTTGGATCTTTCACCAAAACGTTTCCTCAAGTTGTTTTGGAATCACCACTGCTTCCTTCGTTTCTTGGATGTGCAATCGCGTGCATGCATATCCAGCAGTTCGACACATGGTTGGCATTGTATTCAAACTTTCTGGCAACATTACTGGCGCTCGCGTCGCCCATATCGTCAGCAAGAGAACGACAGCCGATTCCCGCCCATCTTCTCGCGCCGCTGAATGAAGCCGTCCGGACAAATTCGGCACCGTTCACATCGGCGTTGATGACAGGTCTTGTTAATACATTTCCGCACCGCGAAGATATATCGGGAGAGGGTGGCAGAGATCTGTATGTAGTTGGAGCGATCGTTGTGGGTTTCTGTGATGCGCTTGCTGGTGCGGAAGGCGTCCAGACGATTTTGCGCGCGTGCGAGAGCTTCGGTGACGCAGAGTTGGCACGTGAGGTCGCGGTTAAGCTTATAGGGTGAGTGTATTCTGTTTTAAACGTTTCCATTCACGAAAAGTTTAGAGCTCTTGAGCGTAGGGACGTATCCCAAGTGGATTCAATCATGCATGATTTCGGAGTGAAGTGTCGGCGCAGAAACCATCGGCGTAATAAGTGAGAGATTGCAAAGCGAGCCGTAATGTGCTTTTATCAAGACTGTTACGGATGCTTTTGGGTTTTTAACGTGTGAAAATTTGCAACGAAGTGATACGTGTCTCAAAAATGCCCACGATCCAAGGGACGATCGACACCATGACGAGCGGCGCAAAGAGGCAGCCGCGGGCACGGCGCAATTCTCTAATTGCTGCGGCAGTGCAGGCACAAGCAGTCCTCGACGAAGTCTATGCTGCGCGAGGCGGAGGTTCCCAGCCGTTCCTCGACCGGTTTGTTAACGGGCGGCGCACAAAGGACGATTTAGTTTCGATGGAAGACCTACGATCGCGCATGGAGCCCGACCGCTTCCAGTGCTTCGCGGAGATCTATGACGCGATCGCCCGCGATGAGTGGGAGGCGACCATGCGCAGGCAAGTGATTGCAGGTGGCGCCTCGTGGAACAGATGAGTCCGCAGGTTCTGTGAATTGACATCAATGGAAACGTTTCGTATCTTATCCCAATAAATCATTTATGTAGTTTCAGGGCTGTCAGCGCATCTAATGTGAATCTTGGCCAAAATGAACAGCTGGGAAGCAAAAAAAAGGTGCTTCCGCAGAAGTGGCAAAGCGATCGCTGAAGCAAAGGAGGGTCCGCCTGCAGGAAATGGGCGCAAGATGAGGATTGCCCTGCATAATCGATCCGTGTTCCCTCCAATCAAACCTACATTTACTGTTCCTTTTTCTTTTTTTTGATTAAACATTTCGAGCATGTCGTTGAATCGGAAGCGGCTGCGTCCGGGCACCTCATCGGTTACTGCGCTCGAGTTCTTCTCGGGAATCGGTGGCCTGCACTACGGCCTGGAATCGGCAGTGGCACCTGCTGAGTGCATCGTTCGACAGGCCTTCGACATAAACACAGTAGCAAACGCAGTCTACGCGCATAACTTTGGCATTTGCCCGTCATCGCGCTCACTCGAAACCATCAAGGCCGCAGAGATCGATGCATATGGCCACGTTGACGTGTGGTTGCTTTCTCCGCCATGTCAGGTGAGCCGTTACTATCCACCCTAAGACTGAACCAACGCAACGTTGACCTTCAGCCATTCACGCAAGGCGGAAACGCGCTCGATGAAAAAGATGCTCGTTCTAAACCGCTCCTGCATCTGCTCGAGCTCCTACCCTCACTGAAGTTCAAGCCGTCGCATCTGTTTCTCGAGAATGTGCCGAACTTTGAATCAAGCAAGTGCAGAAGCCTGCTCATTTCCTGCCTTTGGCACCTTGGATATGAATTCCGCGAGTATATTTTGTCCCCAATGCAATTTGGGATTCCCAACGACCGACGACGGTACTACCTGTGCGCAACAAAAAATGCAGGCACCCGTGAAGGGCAAGAACCAGATCTATCTTTAAAATTAATCACAGACTGGTCACATTCAAAATCCGAAAACCCGCCGGCAGTGGGTGAATATCTGGAAAGTTTAACAGACGTGAAACCGTTTCTGCTCCCGGCGGAATACATCACGAAGAGGCACAATTTTCGTTTCGACATTGTCAGACCCGATTCAAAGAGATCTTCAACGATCACGAAAGCTTATGGCACAAAGATGGTGACCAGATCGGGGTCATTTGTGCAAACTCAAAATATGCATGTCAGTCAGAAGCTGCGCATTCGCGTCCAAAAATGAAACCAACATAAACAGATCGTTGATCCAAACTTCGAGGATTCCGCATCGATCGTCGATCTTGGGCTTCGGTTTTTCACTCCAACGGAAGTAGCTAGATTACACGCGTTCCCAGTGGACAACACGAACAGCCACAATCATCGCCTGGTGTTTCCATCGGATGTTGGAGTTTTCCAACAATACAAACTACTGGGAAACTCGTTAAACGTCAAAGTTATCGCGGAACTGATGCGCCATGGATTTTTTTCTGATTCCCATGATCATGACGAACGGGAAGAATGTCCAAAGGTGTCACAGCGAACAAGCATCCGAGTCAGTGCCGTCATAGACAATATCGACTTGTTGTCGTCATATGTCAGCGACGTTGCTTGTGGAGCAATCGCAACCTTCGCGGGAACAACGAGGAGTACTTTCAAAGGTTTGAAGACAGTTTTAATAATGCCACAATTCTAATGTTGTCCAAGTCTCCAATGAAATTAAGGAAGTTGTTCAGCTGGAGTACGAAGCTTATGAGCCAATGGCTGTGAAGCAAATTGAGCACGCCGTAGAAAAAGCACGGCGGAAATGGCCAGAGATTTTCCACGTTGCTGTTCATCACCGCATTGGGCTGGTACCTGTAGGAGAAGTCTCAGTGGCAATAGCAGTGTCTAGTCCGCATCGAAGAGATGCTCTGCATGCATGCGAGTTTTTAATTGATGAAGTTAAAAGCCTTGCTCCTATTTGGAAGAAGGAAGTATATGCAGATGGAACAAATTCTTGGAAGGAAAATTGCAATCATTAAATTCACTTAAAGCCAATGTTACCCATCTCACAGCCAATTACTTCTTTCATCAGATGATTTCCTGGTTCTTGGGAAGAAAATGCTGCCATTTCCAACTGCGTTTAATTGTTCCATGTCATAAAGAACATGTTTTTGATATTCAGTTTATCCAAGTCCCATCCCGCTGAACATCAAAGATAAGGAAACAAGCGTGTTGGGTCATAGCTGTATTTTTCCGACAGAGTCATAAAAAGTGGTTAAGCTCTGAAAAACGAGACTATAAATTCGCGTTATCTTTCTTTCATTTTTAAAATGGTTGTTTATTCAAAATAAAGCTGGCGTCCCCACATCTCAAACCCGTATGACTGATACGCCGTACCTCCCAAAAATCTGACTTCTCCAAGTCCAATCCCACTGAACATGAACAATAACGAAACTGCCCAATTTGCTGTCAAATATTTGTTACGGTATGATGTCGGGTCATAACTGTGTTCTTCCGACGGAGCCTTAAGAAGCGGCTAAGCTCTGAAAAACGCAACTATAAATTCGCGTTAACTTTCTTTTATTTTTAAAATGGTTGGTGTCCTGGCATCCCCAACCCGCACGACTGATACGCCATGCCTCTCCAAACTTGATTTCTCCAAGTCAAATCCTGCTGAACATCCCAGATAAGGAAACTGCCCAATTCCCTATCATTCTGGTAGCACCAGATCAATCAAATTCAACTCCAACTACCTATGTCTTTCCATATGAACTCCGGCAGCGACAGCGACACCGCTACTGCTACTCCAGCCTCTAACCTCCGTCCATCATGGAACCAGATCAACGAGACCTTACGTCGTATGATGGAATGACAGAATCTGCTCGAAGAGACAATTAGAAATCAGCAAAATGAAATTCAAATGTTACGAGACTTACAAGGTCAATCAGACTTCTCCTCGGCCAGAGCCACAAGCCAGAGCCAACCGTCTTTTAAAATGCCGTCTGTAAAACCAATAGAGTTTACCGGTAATATAAAACACATGCCAGCTCACCAACTCCAGAACTACTTGGACAACTATCTTGATTGCTCCTTGGAGACCTGTGAACTTTACAGGTTTGCACAAGACATAACCAGAATCACTTACTGTGGTCAGCCCACTTACGTCAAATTTGTTGCAAGTGGACTCCTCTCACATGCACAAATTCCAGAAGCCAATCATACCAATATACCTGGCAACAATATTGTCAATGGATCCAAACAACATTCAGGTCAACACTCACTTTGTCCCAAGCCATTGAAGCCATGGAAGAAATCTGCCAGAAAAGATCTGCCACACTTTACTCCTCAGAATTTAACAAAGTTGTTTCTGCAATTTCTGCCACTGGAATTGTGTACCCTGTAGAACATCTCTGCATTAAATACCTCAACTGATTAAAACCAAACCTGCAGATAGTACCAGAGCTCTACCACATTACAAACGATTTGATGAAACTCCAACAAGAAGCTGAAAGTTTCGACGACATCCAATTTAGACATTCACAAAAAATTCGTAATCCAAATCTGTTGCCTCAGCTGCACAAAAGAAATAATGATTACAACAACCTCAGGACAAATAAAAACACTAACCTGAGCCAATCCTTTCCTGGACTCAATGACAGAAGTAGTCATGGAAATTGATATGACTCATCAAATAGAACTGAAAAATTTTTGTCGTCTCACTCCTGAAGAAAAATCGTATTACTGATCTAAAGGATGGTGCATGTACTGCCAAGACAAACAGCACGACATTAGCCAATGTCCAAAAGTTAAAATGAAAAGACCCACTGTCAACACCAATAGAAATTCTGACACGAAAAAGCCATCTCGACTCAATGCCATGGACCAATCGACAGAAACCGAAGCCACAGTGGCAGCAAGTTCTGTAAATTGTGTTCAGCACCGTTGAAAAAGAAATTCAACTGAAAGACAAAAAACTTACCAAAACGAAACTGGACTTAACCAATGGACAAATTACTGAATTGATTGCCCCCACGAATGAACTTAAACTCTATCACACCGAATTTTTCACAGACCAAAATGGGTTACTTGTTTGCAAAGGCGACATAAACAACTACCTGCAACTTTCCTCATTGACTATGGAGCAAATCCAAGCTTCATCTGAATAAATCACACTTCAATAGACCCAACACAAGATCTACTCAACTCCAATTTTGAAATACAGCTTGCTGACAAATCGAAAATCATCAGCACACAAACAAAAAATCTGCCAATTACTGTTAACAACGTCTTTCACGACTACTTTACCTTTACTGCTGTCCCATCCTTAGCTTACAACGTCATTCTTGACAAGGATTGGTTGGACAAGCACAATCCGATCATTTATTGGCCATCCCATCCACAACAATTGGGAAAGAACATCTGAAAGAATAACTAGTTACTATCACTGGCCAAAAATTCACGCTGATGTCCAGGGCTTCATACAACCTGCGAAATATGTCAATGAAACAAAATAGCAAGACGACTTCCTTACAGTTTACTGAAGCCCCACGACGTCCCTCCGTACTGTTGGCATACCATATCCATGGATTTTATAATGAAGCTTCCGACTACGAAAAACAAAAATGATACGATTATGGTTGTAATTGATTCAGGAACTAAACGTATGCCATGAACGGCAGCTGATTGTTGGGGTGTTCAGTCGGATTTAGGGGGTTTGGTTTATTGCTCGTTTTGGGATTCCGGCTCTTTTTTGTGCAACGTCGTTTTCTCTTTTTTCCTCCGACGAAACAACAGTCAATAAACCTTGTTT
>JADHYT010000519.1:0-10064 GCA_027604725.1 Entophlyctis luteolus
TCGTAGTTCATTGTTTGCGTTGGGTGTGGACGAGGTTGGGAATCGAAGTTCCGGTGCTACCAAATTGTTACGGAAAGAGTGCGGGAGATATCGGGTCTTTATTCTTCTGTTTCTTTTCTTAGTCCTTTGAATATTGGACCATTTTATACGCTGGTTGTTGGAACTTTCCAGAAATAAAAGTGATTTTCAAAGAACAAAGAAAATAAAAAAAAAATAAATGTTGAGAAATAAAAATAAAAATGCTAAATCATACGATGAGGCGAAGTCATCTCGTAAAAAGTCTCGAAGACAACGTGGCCGAGTGGTTAAGGCGACGGACTTGAAATCCGTTTCCCTATGGGAGCGTAGGTTCAAACCCTGCCGTTGTCGTCGTAACATTAGTTTTATATGTTCTGTAATAGTCCCTTTTGCAGCAAATTTAGTTGGATCTTGTGTTGAAAAAGGCGCCGTTTATTGTGTGAAAGACGTCAACGTCCACAGGCGCCACACGGTTCAGAAATACTTTAGCGTGTCGTGATCTTGGAGTCTGGAGGCGTTACGGACGCCCCCGTGGACAAGGTCGCCCTCAAGATATCGAGCTCGCGCTGAAACTCGTGCTGCACTTGCGACTTCATGATTTCGAAATCGTGGTCCAGCCGGATATGCCACGGATAGAGCACGAACACCTGGAACGTCAGTGCGGACGCCCCAAGGGCAAAGTTCATGGCTGGTAGTCCGTTCCACAGCTTCTGGCGCATTGTTGTTTCTGGCAAGTTTTCCTCATGGACAAAATAAACAACATTCAACTAAGTTTTCACATGGACAGACACGTCGATCTCCAACGCGTGGCACCAACCGCTGGCTAGAACGTACTAGGCATGAGCAAAGTGCTGGCTTCAGGCTTGCAACAGAAGCTCGCGCCCGGACTCACATTCCCGGAAGCAGCGACGCGAGCCACGGGCTGCCGACAATGGCAAAGGAGCTTTTCCCCGTATCCGGTCGTGTCCGATAGATTTTTCGAACCATCATCGCATTCCGACGGTCGTGCAAATAGAACGGATTCACATGGGCAAGCGAGCAAGACACACGCAGATCGCTGTCGGGTCGTCCGTGATCAGCTGGGGCGCGCAAAGGCAGCACACAACACGTATTGGATCTTGTACTCCAGATCGAAGCGAAGGACCCGCCTCAGCTGGCATTAACAACGATATGCATGATTGAGAAATCGCATGCGAAAGTTAAAATTGTTGGGCTTCCGATGACACCAATGACGCAATCACATTGAGTCCACCAATATCTTCAGCTTCATCTTTTTAAACGAACGAGTGCCGTAGTATATCGCAAAATGAAAACGAGAGGCAAGCCGTGATATCTGGCGAAGTCGCGCTCGGTAAATTGAGCGCCTGTTTGGATTGTTAATACAGTAAACTTGTGATAGACAGGAAGCGTTTTTTGTACTAAATTCCACATACACTCGTAACAGTTAAAACTCTGGAAAGCAAGAACAAAAGGAGGAAACACGCTTTATCAGTTGAATATCTCAAAGATGGCCGCTTCATCCAGCCGGTAATTGTTGTTGACAACTGAAGAACAGAATGAGACAGAATGCCAAAGAACAACAAGCAAAATTCACCATTAATCAAGAACCATGTGTCTGATATGTGCTGGATCACCTGAGTACTCTTTGAGTTCGGCGGGTACACTCGCGCCCACTGATTCCACAGCTCGTAAGCCTCGTCCTTCCATGCCATGAAACTAGTCCCGTCCACCACAGTTGGCTGCACAATCTCCTGCCCTGGGAAAACTCCCCAAGTTACAGCATTTGGGCCTTCTGATTGAACATTGGTTTTCAAGTCACCCTGCAAATTAATGTCAACAAAAAAAAGCTCATTACACAACAGCGAAAGGGAAAAAAATAACCTGTTTGTTGACAGCGTAGTAAGTGACAAACGGGTTCCGGCTCAATTTTACAATAAGCTTGTCCAGCGCGTCGGGTGCAACAAAAAACTCGACGTACGCCTTTTGGTACACGAAACCGTTCCGCGGACCCCATCCGAATCTCTGGTGCGTAGATTCAACGCCATTGACGGCGGGCTGCGAGTTGATAGTGAGGAAGCCCTTCATATTTGCGTCCGTGAGATGCTTTTTGATGGGCTCCGATTCCGGTGCCAGTTGGTCACACCATGGCAGCGCTGGAAGGTTTCCTGAGCAGAATGCGGAAAAGAGTTTTCGAATATCGTTTTCTGATTCGGGAGTTCCCCAGATTTTGACAACTTCCTCGGGCTGGAAGGAAAAAAATTTAAGCCGGTCACCGTAAATCCAAGGTTCTTACAGTAAACTTCAAAGAAACGGCATAACCGCCAATATCGCCGTATGCGGGAGACCGTGAGTCACCCCACCGACCGTTGGGGAAATCATCCCACGATTCGGTGCGCAAGACGTAACTGCGAGTCCTGTTTCGCCAGAAGATTGGTCGAACCGACTCTTTTTCTCTGTTCTTTGCAAGAGACTGTGGAAAATAAAATAATTTTATCTCTACGAAATATAGATATTTCCACACGAACTGGGTTCCAAGGCAAAGGTTTTGCAACTTCAATTGGTGCAACGAACTGAAGTCCTTCCAAAATCAATCGAACGCTCTTTTCCAAATTCATACAATAAAAATGAAATCCTTTGACTCCAGCAGCCTGCAGTTTCCGACACATGTCAATTGCAAGTTGTACCCCAAACTGCTTGACGGCAGTGTCATTGTCTTTGATGGGATCCAGAGCGGCATTAATTTCTGGAGGAACGTGCGTTTTGGACAGCGCCGTCATACGCTTGAATCCGCCATACATTTGGATAGGCATGATTCCGGGTAGGATAGGAATGGTGACGCCGGCAGCTCGAACTTTCGCGAGCCAGTTTATATAAATTTCACAATCGTAAAATAGCTGTGTAACGCAATAGTCCGCTATTTTCGCCTTTTCGACAAAGTGGGCAAAGTCTGCTTCAGCATCGGGGTTTTCGACGTGTCCTTCGGGATAACCTGTTTTTTAACGGGATCTCTCTTGAGAAAAAACAATATTCGCGCTAACAGACCGAAGAAAGCAATTACCGGCAACGCCGATACAAAAAAAGTTCCCGTATTGCTCCCGAATGTATCTCACCAAATCAATTGCGTGAGCAAATCCAGTGTCAATGGCTTTCCAATCAGAGTGGCCATGAGGAGGATCTCCACGCAGCGCGAGAATATTTTGGATCCCAGCCTCTTTTGCATTCTGCAAGCAATCAGAACATTAGGAAACAAATATGATATGACAAACCTTCAATGCCCAGTCAATCTTGTCTCGTGGCATATTAGTACAGGTCAAATGCATGCAAGTTTCGAGTCCTGCGACTGATTGTGCAGTCGTGCAAATCTAGGCAATGTCAAAAAGTTGCCAGATTGGGAACAGGAAACCTGAAGAGTCAGCTCGCTCTGTGCGCCTCCAGCACCCCATGTGACGTCAACAAACTCGGGACCAAGGGCGTACATACGTTCCTAATCAAGAAACAGAATCCAGGTCAGGAACTTTAGTGAAGTTGAACGCAAGCGCACCATACGATCAAACAGGTTAATCACGCCTGTCTCGGTCTTTGGAGGGAAATACTCGAAAGACTAGCCGATGGTGTTTCAGCCAGCAGGCAGGACCGGATGGTAAACAAACCCAGAAACATCGGTCGTCAGCTGTCAAATCAAAAGGACTTTCAGCATCTTTGGATAGAGTCATGGATGGAGAGGGAAAGTTGGCGTACCGAGAGCCTTCTCAATCTTCTTTGTAATCTTCATGGCGGGCACGGATGCACTCTGTTTTGGCTTTGTTTTGGTTCCGGTCCCAGTCACAAATTTTGGGGTTTGTTTGTGCTGAGACGTCCGAGACGCGCTTTGAACCAAAAGCACAACACAATTCGCTTCGACCTGCGATGTGTGTTATTGTGCTGTGCGTTACTGTATTGCTTGTGCGCTCAACATGCGCAGATGTTTCATTGCGCGCTCGTCACAGACTATTCGACCGGGCCGCTCCTGGTTGACAGCATGAATCGTGATGCATCACGCTGAGGATGCAATGCAGTGGACGCGATGCAGTGCTCTCTGCAGCAACGCCAAAGCTGAAATGTCAAACCAATTAATTTATGGCTGTCAACGTCACTGCGGCTGAGCCGCTCGGCGACGTCCTCGTGGATGGAGATGAGGCAACTGCAGCAACGACAGCAACAACTGCATGAGCACCACCTTCGCTTCTTCCCTCGCGGCATCGTCTGTCATTCCCTCCCAGCCACAACAGCAACAGCAACACGCAGCTGACCCGAACGCTCTCAAAAACTGCGCCATAATGGAGGGGCGCGTGTCAGTCGTCATGCACCTTCTTCTTTGGACCTTACGCCTCGCCAAGTCTTGCGCAGGTGTCGAACCTGCTTCGTCATGCGGCGCGGCATCTCTCTACCGTTGCTACCGGTGCCTCGCTCAACGTACTGATGGGTAGTCCGGCAAGCAGCACAAGTGCTGTACCGTCGTTGTTTTTCGTTATTTTTATTTACATCCTCCGAGGAAGGCTCGACGTTCGTGCCTTCTCATTCGAGCCATAATCCATCCTCAGCAAAATAATCAGCATCAGTACCAGCAGCAATCCACTCCTTTGCCGAAGCATATCACGGCCGTGTCAACCACCACCTCGCCGGCTGCCGCGATGCCAACCCCAATAACCGTGGCAGGATCAAAATACCGGCATTGTCATCGACAAGCAATGCACTGCAAGTTGATGGCGAAGCGCAGCAGATTTGCGTCAACTCCTTCACAAAAACTACGCCCATGTGGCGTCGGGACGCACAGGGCCGCAGCGTGTGCAACGCCTGCGGCATGTACTTCCGCGTCAATGGCGTCAACCGCGTCATCAAGCGGCGCGTGCGTGTCAAGGATGGTGGGGTTACTGCTGCTGCTGCAACTGCCGCCGGGACTAATGGTGCGACAAACGACATTTTGCGTGTATCAAGCGTGCCAGACTTTGGGAATGGTGCGGTGAGCTCGGCCGGACAATCGCATGAGTAGGGCATGCTAGCGGCGGACGGCACTGGCGCACCAGCGGGGCGATTCGAGTTAACTCCACAATCTCGGCGTCCTCGTCATTATCGTCGTCGCTGGCGGGCTCACTCAGCGAAGGCCGGCCCGACGTCAGCATCTCCGGTTCCTTGAGCCGCATCGTACACAATTTAGGCCCGGATGGGGCGTTTGTCCTCGAAACCAGTGAAAACAAGCCTGCGCCGGTTGTGGGAAGCTTGAAGCGCGCTCGCTTCGACGTGTGATTTAACTTCTTTTTTTCGCTTTTTCTCTCGAAAGTGCTTCGGCTTTTGGTGTATGTTTGAGATTTACGGGTTAATGAAGGGTAACGTGCATTTAATGAATTTGTGCGACTGTGTGCACACAATGAAAAAAAAAGTGTTTCTAGTTTTTTTGACATTTATAATGCCCCGGTTCTCCCAATAGAGTTTTTTTTCTAATTAACTGCTGACTGATTGCTTGGATTCTGATGAATCCTCCAAAGAATCCAGCTTCCTAGACTTTTTGCATCATCCAACATGAAATCAATAAATTTGATAGCTTCGCAATCTTATCTTGAACTCAAAATTTATTTTCTGTTTAATTCCTAAATCTATTTTATTGTTTAATTGTATAAACAACAAGAGTGCTGCATAAGTTATTCAAAAGAAATGAAACTGCCTGACTGTCATGAACACCACGTCGTCGCATTTGCTACGAAGGTCTCAGCTTTCCAATTGTTCAATGTGCAACCGGCGTGCATTTTTGTGCGTTTGGTGAAAAGTTGAAATTTCAGGATTATCTCATATTGGTATCTGAAAAATCCTGCAATTTATCTGCCAGATCCCAGGTCCAAATTGCCAGATTTTGCATCCCACCTCTGGCTCAGCTGGATTTCACTGGATTTAGCGAGATTATCTGGCATGTATCTGGCTATTTGAATTTTTTCTTTTTTTGCCCACATTCCTTCATTTGTTGCATTGGACAATCAACCATCAACTTCCATCGCTGATAACAGTTATTGCCTATTGAATCAATTGAATCAATTAAATTTCATATTCTTGATAATTTCCTGGTAATTATTTAATGATAATTTCGTATACAATGTTTAAAATCTTTTCTAAAAAGCAACTATTGATAAATCTTCAGATCTGTTTGAGCAAGCACTCGTGGATTCTGTGGTGCCATCACTGGGGATCCGATATTCAGGTCTGTTGGCACTGAGACTCAGCGCCAATGGTAGACACCTCCTCGCCAGTGCGGTTGCACCAAACATATTCCGTCACATTCAGACCTCGAACTTATCTCAGGCTTCATCCTTCGGCAGCGTTGTATCGCCGCCAGTTTGACCAGGTCTTGTGGTGCAGAAAGCATGAGCAGAGTGCAGAGACGGAAACAAGCAACAAACATGATCCTCACCACCTCGCACAATAACGTATCCACGCAGCTGATTGATGGAAAAGGAAACCGCTGGTCGACTTGAAAGCAAACAGCAAAACAAGCGACATTGAATGCTCCACTCAGACTCTGCTATCACAACTAAATTTTGGCAACCCTTTTCAACTTTTGCAAGCTGATAAATTGGCGCAAACCAACGCCATCGACCGCCGACGCCTGCGATCAGGTCTCCTCAAACCGCTGTTCCCGTTTCTCCGCACGACCGTGACCGCCACTCTGGTGAGCGCCGTTGTCGTATCCTGCCGCACCCACTCAGCCTCAACGCCTTACTGCCAGTATCCGTGTCAACTATGGACATTCTTCATCAGGCACTCCAACTGGCCGCCAGTACGCCGATCCCGTACCTCAAGGACATCGTCTCTCTTGGCCTGGCCATCTGGAAGGCATGCGACCAGCGCCGTGCAAACAATGCAGCCCTCCACGCCCTCCGCGATAAGGTTGCACTGGTCGTGGTGACGCTGGAGCGCAAGTGCCAGACCGAAGGCACCACTGTGGCGGCATCCGAGTATCTACCGCAGCTGCGCTACTGGCTGGAGGAGGTGCGCGAGTGGATCGCCAAACAGGCGACAAAGAGCGCGCTTGTGCAGGTGGCAAGGGCGAACGCCGTGCGCGACAAGGCCGCGCTGTATGCCGACAAGCTTGCCTTCTACATCCAGGTGTTCCAGCTGGCGGCGGTCCCGTGGTCAGGCCAGGGTGCTGACAGGAATCTCCAGCCTGTGGTTGAGCAAGTGCTGCAGGTTGCAACGGCAGACATCATAGCCAGCATCGACAAGGATCTTGACGGAATGCGCGCGGAGCTTACTGTGCTGATGGAGCGGAACGAAGATGCGGTACTGGACCGCCTGGACATCGTTAATAGCAACATGGTCGACTCCATTGGCCTTCTGGACTGCCTCCTCAGGGACGCCGTTGCCAAAATGGGCAACATGGACCAAAACATTAAGCGCGTCATTCGAACACTCGAACGGCGCTCGGGCTTCACGGTGTCTGGTGGGAGCACGCAGCGCGTGTGGAGCGTCATTCGCGAGGACGACCTGTCGCACTGGTCGGCCGAGCCCATTGGCTCGGGGTCGTTCGGTGTTGTGCACCTGGCGCAATGGGGTACGGCCAAAGTCGCAGTCAAGAGGGTGGACAGTGTTCTCCACAACCCGAAAGTGCGAGCCGATATTGCGTCGGAGGTGGCGACGTGGAGCCGTCTGAACCACCCGAATGTGGTCCGTCTGTTTGGCGCCTGCATGGACACGGACCGGCCGTTCATTGTGATGAAGTACTTCCACCTGGGCAGTCTGGCAAGCCATCTCGAATTGCACAGCAGCATTCCACGCAGCCAGCGTGTCAAGTGGATCCTGGAAGTGTGTCTGGGCCTGTCGCACATTCACCAGCAGCGCATCATCCACGGCGACCTGAAGTCGGACAATGTTCTCCTCGACGACGCGAATGGCGAGATTGTGGCACAAATCACAGACTTTGGGCTCAGTGCGTTCAAGAGCTTTGGCTCCAAAGGAAAAACAGCGACAGACTCCAAATCCTTCACAGAAGCCTTTCGCTGGCGCGCGCCGGAATCCTACAAACATGGATACCGCCGAGACTTCCCATTGGATGTGTTTGCGTTTGGGATGACATCATACGAGATATTTTGTGGGCAACTTCCGTATCATTTTGAACATGACAGGGACACTGTTCGTGATTGGATCCGGGAAGGAGAAATGCCATGGGAACCAAATGAAAAAGAGCACGCTGGTGATTGCAATTCCTTTCTGTTTGTTTCAAATGATGTGGAATGCTAACAAGTTCTTCCAGCTGATGACTGCCTTTGGGACATCATTGCCAAGTGCATCAGGACAGATGTCAAGCAATGTGCATCACTGGCAGAAGTGCAGACACAGCTGGAAAAAGAGCATGCAAGAACTCTGGTGCCTTTTCCACCAACACCAAGTTGGACTCCACAGAATGGCACACCATCTGGTGCTTCTACCCTGACACAAAATGAACTCTCAAGCAATGGCCAAGGTACTTTATCACCAAGCAGCAGTGTTTCAATGCCATTGTTGGGGTCCCAATATCTTCTGATTGAACTGGGAGAATTGTCCACCCCAGCTTTGAACTTTTGGCAAACCTGGTGCCCAGATGACTCCAAAATGACTTGGGACAACTTTTTGCATGGGCTTTACTTTGAGCTTGGCAGAAAAAAGATTGATACTGAGCTGCTGAAAGAGCATTTGGAAGGACCAACAGGTGGCAGTCAGGGCCCTGCACTGCCTGCTTTCAAGACATTTGTGAAGTCAAACTCTGGAAAGGGGTTTCCTGGCATGTTCCAGTTTGCTGTGGTGGAAGGTATAGTTTTGCACTTGACAAGAGTTGACATCCTTATTCAGATGCATATAGCCATGCCCAACATTATGAAGATGGCAGTGGTGGCTTTGCACGAAATTCAGCAAATGCAGTCAAGTTTTATCAAGCAGCAGCAAATGAAGGGTTTCCTCTGGCACAAGCCAAAATGGCTGGAATTTATTTCCGTGGCCTGCTTGGGTGCAGCAACAATATGGATCTTGCAATCAAATACATCAATCTTGCACTTGGAACTGCTGATGTCACTGCTGATCACTTCACCAATGCTATTAACAAATGGAGAATTGAGAACAATCAGTATGTTCAATACGCAGGCCCTAGTCTGTTTTTCAGTGGGAAAGGAGAATTGCTTGATATGTAAGTTCCCCCAATATTTCTTCTTTTTTCATGAAGCTCCATTACATATTCAAAGCTCACTATCAACCTTGAAAACATTGGTAAAATCAAAACACTTGTGTACATGTATGTTCTTTGAATGTTTGCTTTGTGATTGGTGTCTGTTTACTTGTGTGTTACTTTTGGACATTGCAAAGTGACTTCAGGAACAACCAGTTAAGTGGGACCATTCCAGCTGAGCTTGGCAAGCTGTCCCAGCTTCAATATCTGTGAGTGAGATGTTTGGTTTGTTTGTGATTGGTGTCTGTTTAATCATGCATTCTTTTGGGACATTGGAAAGTAACTTATACAACAACCAGTTGAGTGGGACCATTCCCATTGAAGTGAGAAACTTACAAGCTAAACTTGTTGTTGGGCTGCCTTGTGTTATTAAAACCTTATGAAGTATTTTTGGTTTATTCTCAAGATACTCCCAGGACAAGGAGGAGGGCAGACTCAGGGCTGCAACAAAAGGAAACCCACAACAAAATTAAGAACAAGGCCTTAGGGCTAAGGCTAGGGTTAAAAAAGAGAGTAGGGGTAGGATTAGGGGGGCTTTTACTCAAAAATGTCGACGCCGGTGCTACCTCCGGCTGCTCCAGCTGCGGATCTGTCCGCACTCTACAAGCGACACCCATGGGAGGTGTTCGAAGCTGCGCTGGTCAAGTGCCTCGAAGGCTGTGCCATCTGTGCCACAGCAGGCTGCAACTCCATGTTGGTTCCCCAAGTTGTCAGATTTGGGATAGGAAGACTTTTTATTTTCTGATCTCTTGTCCTCTCTCAGAAACTGCCCACCTTATATACTTTTTCTCCAAACCCCCATGTGATTGTGCCTCCCAAAGTTATT
>JADHYT010000520.1:0-10017 GCA_027604725.1 Entophlyctis luteolus
GTTTCTGAGAGAGGACAACACATCACAAAATAAAAAGTCTTCCTATCCCAAATCTGACAACTTGGGGAACCAACAGACTCAGCCACACACAATCTGCTGATGGTTTCATTGATAATTGCTGCAGTCGGTCTTGCGGTAATGGGGATTCTATTGTATCTGGGCTCACTTCTGCTCAAGAATTTGGCTGGGAATTCAACTGCATGGAAACAACTTTTCTTGTCATGGTCAAGGTTTGTTAGAGTGGATCAGGCCTTGATATCCTTATGGACCAGGTTATATGCAGGCTTTTGCAGCGCAGATCAAGATAAACAAAGAACTGAACAGCAGACAGAGCCGATCTGTTTCACATAAGCTATCAGAAAAAAAATAGATTCATGAGCCTTCATTTGGGAAAACTGTTGTCATCACAACAAAAGAGAAAATTTTTTTTTTGATCTTTGTTTGACCAATTGCCATCAATGCATTTTTTAAACAAAATTGCTCAAGGCATCGAAGCAAAATAAAAGAGATCTCGTTGTTATTCCATTTACAGGATCAGGTGCCGAAATTGATGCATGCAAAATGTTGAGTTTACCATACATTGGCTTTGAAATTAATCTAGATTATGTCAACTTGGTTAAAGACAGACTAAGAATACCTTAGCAAATGAAATGAATGTCTTTTAGATTATTAGTTCAACTGCCAATCCACAAGAGAAATTTGGAAAGTTAAAAAATTACATACGTATTGAATCATTTAATAATGTTTTATTGATCTAAGAAAGCTACACAGGGATTAATAACTCACCAAAACTTGAATATGTACTGTCAAGTCCTTCAGTTTATAATTACTGCTATCGTTGCAAATTTAGCAGAATTAACTGTTGGTGTTTTTTGACTAAACAAACATTGGCATATCACTGGCTCAAACATCTGCAAAGTTTTATATCAACTGCCTGTTTCCTTTTCAAAAACTAACCACAATGTTCCAAGGATTTTATCATGTTTTTTGTTGCGGTTAAATAGATATCAACAGTGGCCAGCAACATTCACATTGATGCAGTTGAAGCAAAGGAGCAAGTTTATATTCTATCAGCAAAGTGAGTGACCAAACAAATTTGAGCAAGGTTTTTTTTTTTGGTGCGAAGCGAGCAATATGTATTGCATAAGTAAACTTGAACAAATGGCTTTCCACTCAAGTTAAACCACTGTTCTTTCTACTGCACCACTCCTCACTGCAGAATTCTTGTGAGAAATTATTCCTTTGTTACTTTTCAAGACTTCAGTGAAGATCAGAGTCAATTCATGAAATTGTTCCTGGAGCAAACTAAACTTGTAGACAGATGACTGTTTCTTCAGCACCCCATTTGTGTTCAACACATCTTTGAACTTGAGCTTCTTTAGTTGCTCCATCTGGCTTGAAACTTCGTTGATTTGATGGGTCAGAGTCAACGAAAAAGCACATCCCACAAAAAGCATAATCACAATAACAGCGAGCATATAGATGCCTGAATGCAACGATGTTTGTAATGTCTCGGCTTAAACTTTGTCCATATTCAAGTACTCCACAAAAAGGAAGGGGTCATTGATGCTATTAATAGCAGTCAGCTCAAGTCTGATGTCTCTTCAAGCCCTTGTAGCAATCGACAAAGTACATTTTGTTTTTTGGATGTTTTTTTTTGATGTTTTTTTGACATTTTTTTGGCTGTTTTTATACTGGATTTTTTCTTTCTATTGCCGATTATTCTTTTTTAATCTCAAAAATAGGTGTAATTTCCTCTTCTTTTACAATTGTTTGCCGGAACTTCGAATGTTTCATTTACGTATTAGTGTTCACTATAATTGCTGATCTGGTGCAATAAAATCATTCACCTAACATCGCAGTTACATCATAAATCATAAATCAAGCAGGGTTACCTCCATAATAAATGGCTGCGGTCACATCTGTCACATTGGTCACATCTGTCACATGTAGATTTGTAATACACTGGGGTTAGTTGATTCTAAAGATGCAATGGGTTTCATGGTAGATTTTGTTTCCATTTGATTGATGATTGCGATATTTGTCAACCATTCATTCACTTGGAGACTTTTCCTTCCAAGTTATTGGTTGAAACTATTGACACATTGGAGTTGTACTTCTCATTGTTCATTTGTCCAAAAATAGATTTTCCACCGCACTTGGTGTGTTGTTGACAATATTGCAATCATCAATCATGTTGATCTTCTTGTTATTTTCCGGTTCGCTGGCAAACATGCTGAGTTTTCTTTTTCTCTTGAGATCCATCATGCTTCCTAGTGTTTATCGATACGCAAATTTTATTTTTCTGTTTTTTCCATAAAATATGTAAAATGAAATAAGATGGTTTTAAGATGGTTTAAGGTACTTTGTGAAGAAGGGGGTTTTAATGGGTTTTATTCCCAATCCATTCAATATAAGTTGACTTTTTTTACCAGTTTGCAGAACTCGATTCACTTGAATCGTTTGTTTGCATGTTCATTTGCTTTTTCGAATTACAGAGATTTTTTTTTATTATTACTATCGATACACTTTCTTCTTTTTGTTCATTTGTCATTTACTTAACCTCCATTTACAACTTCGATATGCTTTTCAAATTACAGATATATTATAAATACACTTCAAGCATAAACTAGTATTTTTTACTATTATAACAGTTATTGGTTGAAACTCTCGATACATCGGTGTCATACTTTCCATTGTTCATTTGTCCAAAAATAGATTTTTCCGCTGCTCTTAGTGTGAAAGTGTGAAATTATTGATAAAAATCCTTCCGTCTCCCGAATATTACTTTTTGAATAATCCAATTTTTTAAATTATGTGATGTGTATGAAGAAACTGGACAAATGCTCTGAGTACCAATAAATGCAATGTTTCAACGCTGGAGCAATCCAAAAGTCAGCAAGGTTTCAATTCATGTTGAGTATCGATACACTTTTCATCAGGATCGATCTTGACTAAACTTTCATGTAAATCATGTGGATAACATATGTACAAAAATTTTCAACGCATTCAGATTTGTGTCAGATTTGGTTGTTTTTTGGCATTTGAAACAAAATGACCTCCAAAATCTTTTGCGTGTTGGGCGACGACCCAAAACTCACGGGGTTCCCCATCGACTTTGATGATTCGCGCACTGTCGGAGACCTCAAGAAAGCTATTCGTGCGGAGAATATGCAAGACCTGGGCCATCTGGATGCCAAAAAACTTACTCTCGTCAGGACCTGCAAGACGGATGTGGGAGGGCTGACAAAACGAGAACTCAAGCAATCGAGGGAGTTCCTGAACTTACGAAAGTACGGTGACGAACCTGAGGATCCCGATGATGCCGACGCTTTGTCTACGTTCCGTGCTGCCCCAGGAAAGTGCCTGACGAGGGATGGCTTAATCTTCAAGGTTTGTTTCATCTTCCCTCTCTTATCGCATCTCGCTCATTAGACTGCAAAATACAGGTCATGAACTCCATGGAGCAAGTGTCTTTATTTACGGCATCCCTTCCAGCGAAAGTATACCACGTCTTGGTGTTGGTTCCGAACAAGACATGTGAGTGAAAGAGTCGCTTTTCGATCATGTTCGATCATGTTCTAACGCTCTTCTTGAGCAGCGCCAACGAATTCCCTGTCTTCCCTGACAGCCGGCGATGAAATCGAGTTTACTCAAAATTCTATCAGTCTTGAATTGAACGGCATCAATCTGGACTCCCCTCACTTGGACAGAATCGAATTGCTGAAAAACATATCCCATTCTCTGGAAACGAATCGATTTGTTTTGCTCTCATCACCGGCTGGGTCTGGAAAGACGTCTGTACTTCAGTTGTTTGCGAAATGGACCAAAGTGCCATGCAAGTATACTCGTGCTTCAACAGGCTCCTCATGTTTTGACGTATTGAGAAATGCTGGAATTGACATGGTCACACGAAGCTACAATGGCACCTCGGGTAAGTTGGTTGTGATGATTGATGATGCGCAGAATTCCTACCACGACCGGCCTGGCTGGGAGTCTCTGATCAAGGAGATTCCGTTATGGCTTTCACCATCAGTCAAATTCGTCATTTCGGCAACTCATTCTTTGAAAGGAGGTGTCGAAAGTCCTGTTGAATTCAAGTCACTGCCTACGTTCAACAGAATGCACTTTCTCTTGTCAGAGTTAGAAGCAACCATGTTTCTTGATTCAGCAATCGGCTTACGCAACGACATGAAATTCGAATCGTTGAAACAAAATGTCATTACCCAATGTGGCGGGTTGATTGGAGCCTTGCGTCTATCTGTCAACGGTCTTACTGCAGCATTTGCCAAGTCTGAACCATCTGAAACCGAAGCGCTGCTCTACTTTTTGTCTGCTGATGTTGTATCAAGAATGGCCCGTGTGTTTGGCAGTGACCATTCGTTGCCGATTGCTGACAACTTCAAGAACTTCTTGGCAGAATGCTTCACGTCTGGGTTTACGAAATCCCCTCGTGGTCTTAGCGCGGATGATGATATGTGCTTTACTCGTCTTCAGAAAGCCGGAATTATGGTGGAAGATCAAGGCCTTATCAAATTTTCATCGATAATGGGTCAGCGATATTTCATTCAATGGCTTTTCCCGAATCGCTCTTCATCTGCACCACCGTCCCTCCGGGTACTTATTGAAGACTGTATACGAAATATGTCATGCAATCTTCTTACTCGCTCTGTCGTTGATGGGTTCCCAAAAGAGGCTACTTTTCAACACTTGCTCATGGAAGGCCTGGCCAAATTCACTCCTCCTGCATGCTCCATTTGCCCCGAACTGTCGAAAATATTTCCGGTTGTCAATCACACTGGTTAGAATCTTGTTTTTTTGTAATTCCGTCTTGCGTTTTATGTTATTTCTTTTATGAATAGGTGGAAAGATATCCGGGGAAGTCGACTTCTATCTGAATGGCTCACTTCGTTGGGGAGTTGAACTTCTTGTGCTTGGGCGTGGTATAACGGAGCATATTGATAGGTTTGGGTTGAACGGAAAGTACTTCAAGTTGGATGTGAAGGACTACATTATCGTTGATTTCAGATCCAGCCAAGATGGTCAGCCAACAAACGTGCAACGTCACCCAAAGAGAGTAAGCGTGTTTTTCAAGGATGGGGATTACACAGCGTGTAACTGTATATTTGGATTGGAAGAGCATCCTGTGGTGTTGTATTTGAGCCATTGATTTAAGTAAATCAATTAGAATTTGAAAGGTTTTATTTTGTCAGTGATTCTAAGATCCGGTCAAATTCCAAATCTATTATTCAACACATAATCAATAAATCGGGGTTTCGGTGCCAACCACATATGAACAAGCAACAGAGAAGACACTGAAATGGGTCTTAGATTCAGGGTCACGACAGGGAACACCAATGAGCTACATGACATGGAACAAGACATGACAAAGAAAACAAATGCGCTTCATTGACTGTTGCCAATGGCAACAGTCTCAAGGCACTCACAAAAGGTAGTCATCCAATCGATTACAGAGATACACAAACAATTCTTACCGATGTTCTGCTGGTTCCTTGTATTCGATTTGGTTTGGTATCGGTTTCGGCTTGAGAAGCAAAATCTTAGTCTGTCTTTAACAAAGTTGACATAATCCAGATTGATTTCAAAGCCAATGTATGGTAAACTCAACATGTTGCATGCAACAATTTCGGAACCTGATCCTGCGAATGGAATAATAACGAAATCTCGTTCATTTTGTTTTGATGCCTTGAGCACTATAGTTAACAGTTGCAAAAAATTCTTTTGTAAACCTGAACTAAAATTCAACAAAAAAAAGCATTTACTTGCTTTTGAGAATGGAGTTTATGATTTACAAAATTCGAATTTTGCAATGGTTTACCAGAAGACTTTTTATCAATTCAATTCATGACTATATTCTTATCAGGAAATTGACCCCGAATAAATGTCTATAGTTACGAAATTCCTTCAAGATATTCTACTTAATGAGAATGTCCCGAAATTTTTATTGACGCATATTTCGACATGTTTACTGGGGACTCAGGTGGCTTGTTTGGTAAGTTTTTTATGCATTTGCAGTTATTGCGTTGAAAATTTTTGTACATAAGTTATCCACATGATTTACATGAAAGTTTCGTCAAGATCGATCCTGATGAAAAGTGTATCGATACTCAACATGAATTGAAACCTTGCTGACTTTTGGATTGCTCCAAAGTTGAAACATTGCATTTATTGGTACTCAGAGCATTTGTCCAGTTTCTTCATACACATCACATAATTTAAAAAATTGGATTATTCAAAAAGTAATATTTGGGAGACGGAAGGATTTTTATCAATAATTTCACACTTTCACACTAAGAGCGGTGGAAAATCTATTTTTGGACAAATGAACAATGGAAAGTATGACTCCGATGTATCGAGAGCGTTAGGTGCGTTTGAAACCTTATAGTCGTTTGCCATAACCTTTGATTTTTCGTTTAGGTGCGTTTGAATCCGATCATTCGCCGTAAACTTCGCCGTTTCATAACGTGCGTTTGAACCTAGTGCTCGTTCTCCGTAACCGAGTTATGCTCTTCACGGTGCATTTGATACTCGTGATCCTTCGCCGTAAAATTTGCAGTTTCATAACGTGCGTTTGAAAACTTGTGATCATTTTTCGTAAACTTGCCTGCTGCATTTGGTGCGTTTGATACTCGTGATTGTTTGTCGTAACCTTTGATCTTTCATTCGGTGCGTTTTGAACCTATGTGATCGCTCGCCGTAACGTCGACCAACGTTTTCTTATATTCCAAATTATTTACCAAACATCATATTTCTGTCTAAATTCATTTTCTACAAAAATCTTTTCAGAATTTTGCGCACTACAAACTCAACAAAATATTCATTTTGACTTACCGTTCAAAAAAGCGGTATTTTTTGTTGAGCTAAGAGTCATTTTGTTGAGCTAAAAAAGTCATTTTTGTTGACCTTTTTTTTTAGCTCAACAAATAAATGTGTATTTTTTTGCCACCCCAAACGAATATCTGTTAAATGTTGACTTTGTTGAGCTTGTAGAGCTAATTTTCTGAAACTCTTTTTTTTTACGTCATCTAAAGATTTTTAGATTTGTTAGAAAATGTAATTTTCTGTAAAAATTATTTTCCTAAAAAAATCTTTTCAGAAATTTGGCTCCAACAAAGTATACGTTCTGTATTGAATCGTTTGTGCAGTGATAGTGGATGTTGAATTTAATCCTTCCGACTGCAATAAATGGTACCAGTCAATTAGCAACAACATCATTTGTGGTCCCCATGACTTTACTACAATTTCCATTTTATAATTAATCAACGTTTCATTAGGTTTTATTGGGTTGTCAACAAAAGTTGTCAACAAAAGTTGTCAGGAAATTTACAACTCTGCTACGAGACCAAATAGCGGGATCATCCTGATCCATAGTCGGAATATCATTACATAACAAAACTAATCTGTATGATGGTTTGAATGAAATCTGCGTATTACTGTACAATGCACGGGCAATGATGGAATCGTTTCCAGTCAAATATTTCATAAATCCTGAATTAATTTTTTTACCCTTTTCAGGTTCCGAGCCTACGATAACTCTAGCACACTGTAGTGCTAGTAAATCCGGACAAGGTGTATTACTGCTAGGCCTCTCATGGGTCAATAAACTAGTACTAATGGTTTTGTAGTATTCTCCAAACGTAACCTCCAGTATATCTGACAGTAATGATTTCCCATTCCTAGTAGTCCCGGTGAAAATATGGAATAATTCATATCCCTTCGAGCCGTGTAATACAGATCCTAAGAATTTCTGAAGATAACATCTTTCGGTGTCTGTAGGTTGAATATTGCAGAATAATTGCTTAATTTCCAAACGCGTTTTTTCATTTACATCCCATTCATAATTGTACCCACATGAATAAGTTATCATATTGTCAGGTAATCCCTCGCGAAATACCATTGCATCTAAATCATACACTCCATTCTTAAATCCTATCAAGTTGTTTTGTTTATCCAAATTATCTTCAAATGAAGGATTGTATTCCCTAAATAATCCAGATGCGTCGCGAATACAGGCTGTTCTACGACTTCTATTTCCAATCGTATCGAGTAACTTAGTGATTCGCAATACTTTCGATTTGTCTGAGGAAAAATGCTTCTTGGATTTGACGAATAACATTTTGATGTCCATGTTGACAAACTTTTCGATTTTATCCAATGCGTTTGTTGTTTGCCAATGATGATCCTGAAAATAATACCACAATCTGCCGTTATCGATATTACCAGAATTATACTGATCTTTTCCTAAATAAAATAATACTTCCGCAATCGACTGATTAGATCCTTCGTTGATGGCACAAAAAACCAATTCATTCAGACTTTCGTCTTCGAATATCGGTTCAATATCAAAATGAATTAAGTCACCCTCCATATTTCCATTGTTAATGTTATTTATCGTTATGTTGATGTTAAGATATTTGTGTAAATTATTATATCTATTTGATATCGGTAAAAATGTATCGTTGTGTTTCGGATAACGAAACCCACATACGTTACATCCGAATACCAATCCGTTGATAGAATGATCGCTGGTTAATTGACCTGGACAGTTTAATGAATAATCATGTATGGCTTTGATGTCATTAACTTTGACTATGTTTGATATAATATTGTCCTTGTTCATAATATGAACCAAAGATTTTGTTTCCTGTTGTAAGTAGTCATTAATATTTTGCGTTACTTCATCTTTGACTAAAATTTCATCAACTGCGGTTTCCTCTTTTTTACAGCAATATTCCGTTATAATTTTTTTTAACTTTTCATCACAATCAGAAAATAATTTATAGCCATATTTTTTATCCTTGCATTCTGAATCATGGCATCTTTGTGATATCCCAATTTCATTCATAATGATGTACTGACGATTTGATTGGTGTTCTCGGTTTACAAAATTACAGTAGAGTTCATCTAATTCCACTATAATTGAATTAGATGTTTTAATTTTTTTAATTTTGTTTGGATAATGATGAAAACTTGTTTTGACAGTTTCGTGAATAGTATTTAGTTCTGCTTCCAAAAAGTTAGACTTCGTTTCTGGCATAATCTTCATTTTTTTTGAAGTGCAAGTTCCATGCGTCCATTTGGAATTAGTTGTCAAGTTGATGAGTTTATCAAATATTTTCCATTCAACGTTAGGCCAATCGAATTCAATATGTTGAATAATATAGTTCTCAATAGGTTCGGTTAAGTCGCCAATAAGTTTACAAGCGTCGTTCGCGTGTTTGCATTTACTGACAAAATTCATTTTGCGTCCCGTACTGTAAACTGAAACATCAAATAATTGTTTTCCAAAATCATAGTCCTTAGCGAATTCAGGTAGGTTTTCTTTCGGATTATAGTCTTCTAGGTACTTTTTCAATTCGTTTCTTGTAGTTGTATAACCTTGAACCCATAAATGTAAAGATAACTTCCAGTATTCTTTCTTGTTCTTGACGACTCGACCCAGCTTTCTGAAGGCCTTCACGAGTTGAACTGGACTGGAGAACAAGTCTTGAAACTTTTGGATAACCCAATCGTAAAGCAACTCGATCTGAGTATCAGTAGGGACGTCGGCTTCCTTGTCAAACTTGAGATCAAAGTCAACAAACGGCTTAATTTTGTCGTCTGGCCCCGCTTTCACAAATTCACATAAGTACGAATAACTCGAGTGACTCTCTTTCAATTCTTCCAACGTCCAGTTAAGTTCCACAGGAGACTGGTTTCGCAAGCTGTTAGGAACAGGGTTAGCAGTAGGATTAGGGTAGGGTGGGGGTAAAATTAGAAGTAAGGACTAGGATTAGAAGTAGGATCAGGGTTAGAGTTAGAAGTAGAGGATCAGGATCAGGCGTAGGATAGGGTTAGGGCTAGGGCTAGAGCTAGAATTAAGGTTAGGGTTAGGGTTAGGGTTAGGGTTAGGGTTAGGGTTAGGGTTAGGGTTAGGGTTGGGTTAGGGTTAGGGTTAGGGTTAGGGTTAGGGTTAGGGTTAGGGTTAGGGTTAGGGTTAGGGTTAGGGTTAGGGTT
>JADHYT010000521.1:0-10002 GCA_027604725.1 Entophlyctis luteolus
TGATGCGTCTGTCCAAGTTGCAGTTCATGGACCTCGCAACCGATGTCACCGACGAAATAAAACGTCGCCAGGCAGCGAACCCCGATGGTGGGTGCTCTGTTGTCTGTTTTTTTCTTGGGAATAACTGTTGGCTGTTGCGACCTCTTCCAAATCCAAACCTTAGTTCCCTTCTTGCCGCTCTCTGACTTATATCTTCCGAAGCGCAACCAAGCTCGTCAGAAGCTTGCAACTCTTCCCGCCCCAAAGTTTAAAGAACTGGCGACCGACATTTTGTTCGACCTCGAGCGTCGCTTTCCATCTGTGTCTGGAGGCGGAACCAGAGGCGACGATGAAAGAAGCATGCAATCACCAAACCCGCCCTTATCCGGAAATGATGAAGTAACCGGCTTCACTGTTCCCACTGTTGCAAACGGCAATGGAATTTCCCCAGTGAGTGTTGAGAACTATTCACCATCTCGCTGGAAGATCGTCGAAGTAATACTGTTGTTCGCAGGAAACTGTTGAACGTCTGCGGATTGAGTACGAAAACCGCATCGAAGCGTTGCAGACGCGAATGGTTCAGATGGAAAAGGAGTATCGGTTTTCCAAGGAAGAACAACAAAGATCATTTGATATTATGATATCTGAGCAATCTGCGGTACGGTTTTAGTTCAGAGTTCGCTGTCTTTTAAGTGTTTGAAATATGCAGAAATATCAAGATTTGGAAGTCGCTCACAATAAGCTCCGCGGAGAATATGATGCGCTACAAACGAAGTATTCCGCGCTCTCCGATGATTTTGCGAACCAGCAGCAGATTGCACGCGATATTAGGACGGAAGCTACCAATCTTCTGAATGAAATTAAATCATTGACAACTAGAAACGAAGAATTGACCAGCCAAGTTCGTCAAATGCAAGCACAGGGTATTGCAGTTCCATCTGTACAAACTTCAGTAGTTTCTGCTTCGGCCGCAAACGAAGCTGCTGGTGTTGTTGAAACATCACGAATTCAAGCATACTACGACGCCGTTGATGCTTTATTGAAAGCTTCGACGAGTAAGACTCCCACTTCAGTGCTTGTTGCTATGAAGGCAGTTGTTATATCGTGCAAAAATATAACAGAAGACGCCGAACTGTATGAAAGTAGTCACCCAATTCCTCAGAATGTTCGTGATGCGCTCGAGTCAACAAAGAACCAGCTAAGTATGCGGCTAACAGAGTTGATGGCCGCAGCCAAATCCCACGCAACGAACCAAAATAGTCAAACTCCGGCAGTTTTTGAAGCTGCAGTCAAGGCTTTGACCGCAACTGTGAATGGACTTGTTGCCGAATTGAATGATACTGCGGTCCTTTTTTCGGACGGAACTTCCGTGGGAAATGGTGCAACTGCAATGGGGCTGGATATTAATGGGCTCAAAGAGTATCTCGAGCGACAAACAGACCAAATTGTTCAGTCAATCCAATGGCTGTTAAATTCAATGCGACAAACTCAGATTTCCGGTCAAGAGTTCGTCGACACAGTTGCTCAAATTACCACCACTGTTTCTGCAATTTGTCGCGAGTCTCAGGCAACTCTGGCGAAGCCGTCGTGCACTGCAATTCGCACTCGGGGGAATGAACTTGTTTCGGAGCTTTTGAATGCGAATGGAAAAATTGGGGATCTGGGTAATCAACTGGTTTTGTCACCAACGAGCAAAGCTTTGAAGCAAAAGATGGCCAGTTCCAGTTACGAGATTGCTAAGTTTGTGAAGGATTTGATAGCTCTGATTGAGCAATAGTCGCGGGTATGTATTAGTTTGTTTGGCTTTGCGCGGCATTGTGCTGGGTTGGTTTGTTGGGATAAAAAATTGTTTCTTTCGCAAAATGGTGAGCCCCGTGTCCGAGACGGTCTCGAATTGAGCACTGCATTCAGCATATCGAAGAGATTGTAATCGATGGATTCAAATCTTACGCTACGCGAACAGTCATTAGTGGCTGGGATCGTCAATTTAACGCCATCACAGGCCTGAACGGCTCAGGAAAGTCTAATATTCTTGACGCCATCTGTTTCGTTCTCGGGATATCTTCGCTGTCACATGTACGTTAATTTCGAATGTACAATTGTCGTGCTCATATTATACCTTGTGCCTTATCGCTTAGGTCCGCGCAGCGAATTTGACCGACCTGATTTACAAACGGGGTCAAGCTGGAATCACCAAAGCTACAGTGACAATCGTTTTCAACAATAAAGACAAGTGCAACAGGTTTGTCCTGCTTTGGGGACTGCTTTCTCATTGTTAATGCAGTCCTGTGGGATATTCCGAAGGCGACAATTTGACGGTGACGCGCCAACTAACCGTATCAAGCCGCGACCCGAACAAGTACTTTATCAATGGCGTTAAAAAGTCCCAACAAGACGTGGCGATGCTATTTCAATCCGTACAGCTGAATATCAACAATCCACATTTCATAATTATGCAGGGACGAATCACGAAAGTTTTAAACATGCGCCCGCGTGAAATTCTAGCAATGGTGGAAGAAGCTGCTGGCACGCGGATGTTTGAGGACAGAAAGGAAAAAGCAGAGAAAGCTATTGGGAAAAAAGAGGTTAAGATGGAAGAAATACGCAACGTATGCGTGCATGTTTTCAATTTGTGCTCTCTAATTATGGCAAGGTCAGCTTTTGGAGTCAGAAATTCAGCCCAAAATGATGACACTACGCGAAAAACGTCACCAATACATTGAATTTCAGAAACTCGAAGCAGAAACGAGCAAAATCGGCACATTTTTGACTGCATATACATACTGGTCTTGTGAGGTAAATAGTTAATTGACGATATCAATACCAAAAAGTTACAGAAAAAGATCGAGACATTTGAGAAAGACTCGGCGAAGCTTCAATCGGAAATAAATAGTCTTGCTCAGGAAGAAAGCAGATTAAAAAATGAAACCGTGGAGTTTACAGAGAAAATCAAAATGCTGGAATCTGACATAAAAAACGTATTTTTCTGTTTTTAAGGTGGGCTGACAGTTTTAATCGATGCTACAGAACAACAATGGATTTGCAAAGTTGGAACAAGAATGCAAGGAGTTTCAGAAACAGGTAGTGAAGCTACGAGCGCAAGCGGAAATCAAATCGCAGTCTATTCGAGAAGATGAAGATGAACTGCAAACTTTGCAACTTACTCGGAAAGAGGTTGGCTACTTTTGTTTGGAATCATTTGCAAAGCTTTGTTCAGAACTTAGCAAATATAACGCGACTCGAGCATGAAATCCAAGCACAAACATTGCATTACAACAAATTGAAATACGCTTATGACACAAGGGTTTTTGCTGTGACTAAAAATCAAGATCTCTTGCAAACTCTCACCACGGGCGTTGCTGCTGAACAGGGACATGAGAATGGGTATATGGATCAACTGCAAGGTGCGGTTAATGCGCAATTGATTTGTTATTGATTCAAAGTAGAAGCGCGCACTGCTATTTCTGTCTCATCCTGTGCTGTTGAACAAGGAAAATTGAAGCTAGCGCACCTACAAAAGGAGTTGAAGTCTTTGGGGCCCAAAGCTCAGGAGGCGACTCAAAGAAACTCCTCTGCAATTGCAATCGCCTCAGGCAAAAGGAAAGAACTGGCGAAAATGAGAGTACGTTGCAAATAATATCTCAATAATCATAACTGTGCACACAGGCTCAAATAAGCAAGATGTCAACAACAGATCTTCAGCCAATAAAAGAGAGAAGAGATAGCCAGCTCAGGCATGTAGAAATTCTGAAAGAGGTAACACTGAAGTTGTCGACCTCGATGAGAACTCCATTTCAGCGACTTTCGGGGATTGAAAAAGAAATTCATGCTTATTTATTCAATTATTCGAATTCTGGAACTATCGCAAAGACCGATGTGAAAGGAATTGTGGCACAGTTGATCCGTATTCCTGATGAGCAGCATCCATCTGCAACAGCCCTGGAGACATGCGCTGGTGGTCGTTTATTCAACGTGAGAAGCTGCTCAGAAAATGATTTAAACAAATCGTTCTCTAAAGGTCGTTGTGACTAGCGATGCGGTATCAGTCAAGCTTCTGGACAAAACCCAAACTACGCTGAATAAAAAAGTCAGCATTATACCGTTGAACAAGATTAAAGTCCCAGAAATCGATCCCAAGGTAAAACAATCGCGGTATAACTTCTGAAATGTCGCAGAGAATTTTGTCCGCGAAGGCCATGGCGCCAGGAAAAGTTGACCTTGCGGTTGAACTTATGGAATATGAACAAGAGGTTGAGAATGCTGTAAAATTTGTATTTGGTAGCACATTGGTCTGCAGAGGTATGGCTGTAGAACTTGCGACTTCCTACAACAGTAATTATGCAGATGCGGCATCGGCAAAACAAGTCACGTTCGCACCTTCAGTAAAGCTCAAGTCTGTCACTCTTGACGGTGACATTTATGATCCTCAGGGGACTCTTTCTGGTGGCTCAAGAGTGAAGACGAAGAGTATTCTGCTTAAGTTTCAGGAACATGGAAAGCTGTGTGTACTTCTGGACACGGAGACTTCTGTGCTCCATCAGCTAAACGAGCAGATGTTGAAAGCGGAGTCTGAAACACAGAAATTCGAAGAAGCGAATGCGTGTGCGGAACTACTCGAAAGCGAATGTGAACTGCTTGAAAAGGAAATTTCGTCAAATTCAAATTCAGATGTAAGCTTCTGGAACGCTGATTTTTCTCAAGTTTTCCGCCAAGATCATTCGCAAGTTCGAAAGCGCAAAACTGCTGGCGCAGAGCGAAACTGCCGCAATTGAAAAAGCGAACTCAGATATAGCATTTTCGAAGCAAAAATGTTTGGAGATCGAGAAAAATATGAAAAGATTCGCAGGTAACAAAGAAGGAACTTTCGCCGAGCTGAAAGTGAGTGAAGATTCTTCTCTTAATATCAACCAACTGCACAAGGCCGAAATTCAATGTGAAAAAAAAGCGCTCACGTTGGAAACAAAGACAGTCAAAGAAGAAGAATTGAAATTACAGTCGCTGATTCAAGAAAAAGGTAACAAATAAAATCATCATCCAGGACTGACGGTTTGGTAAAGTGTTATTAGAAAAGGAATTAGAAGCAGTGAACGCAAGTGAAGCAATTTTAAGGTCATCAATCTCTTCGTCTATTGAGGAATTGAAACAAATGAAAGAGACTCTTCAACGACTGGAGGTATGGCGTACGCCATTTTTTGCTTTGCTTGTATTGAATGGGTCTGATAGAATGAGTCAATGGTGAAAGAGCAAGAATTAGCAGCCGAGCGCAAAACGTTGCTTTTTCATGATGAAGAAGTTGGCCAATATGAGAAAATGTTGAAGCATGCTCAAGCAAGCCTTTCTGACATTCAAGTTTCCCTCATGGAATTGAAGAATCGCTTAAAAGCCGCTGTTGCAGATCATGCATCATCTGTAGAGCAACTTAGGGAAATCAATGATCAACCTGAGAATTCGTGGATCAATGACGCTAAACCGTAAGAAAATAATTGTCATCAATGTGAAGGTAATTCAGCCGTGCAGAAGCTTTGGTGTCAAGGACGGACGTTTCGATTTCGAAGCGCAAAACATTGCAGAATTGAAAAAGAAACTTCAACAACTTGGGGAACGACACAAAATCGCTCTTCGAACAATTGACCGCAAGGTCATGGATCAATTTGACAGGTATGCTCCAATGGTTGCCTGGTAATGCTTGAGAAAATAGTGTAGGATCGAAAAAAAAGAAACAGCGCTGGTGCAAAAAATTACAACCGTTCTCAAGGACAAAGTGAAAATTGAGAACACCATAAGTTCTTTGGATAAATTCAAAATCGATAAGTTGCTTCAAACATGGGAGAAAGTTAGCAAGTCAGTAGTATGCCATGAATTTTCAGAAACTGATCTTGATTGCAGAGATTTTGGGATGATATTTGGGGATTTGTTGCCAGGAAATACTGCGAAGCTTTGCCCAGCTGACGGTGTTAGTATTGAGTCGGGATTGGAAGTTCAAGTGTGTCTCGGAGGTGTTTGGAAAGAAAATCTTCAGGAGCTAAGTGGAGGACAAAGGTAAGAGGGAATTTTCAGAGTACGGAGTTAAAATTTCGTATCTTCGCCAGGTCTTTGGTAGCGCTTTCGCTGATTCTTGCCTTACTTCAATTTAAGCCTGCTCCAATGTACATTTTAGACGAAGTGGACTCGGCTCTTGATGATTCTCACACTCAAAACATCGGACAATTGCTGAAAACAAGATTCAATGGAGCACAGTTCATACTGGTTTCCCTCAAGGACGGAATGTACACAAATGCCAATGTTCTCTTCAGAACAAAGTTTCGTGACGGAGTTTCCACAATTGAGGTATTAATATTGCGCAGAAGTACATGTGTCCAACGTATGAATTTGTTCTCAGAGGTTTGCGCAAAATCAGTCTGGGAAAAAATGAACTTGAATAAAAATGTCTTGCGATTTGTTGAAACAAACTGTCGAGAGCGTTCTCGAAGCACATGGGTTCCTGAAAGAGTTCAATAGTTCCCTGCAAAGACCATCGGTCGCAGACGAAGATAGCATATGGAGTATTGAGATTCGACCCAAAGGTGTCAATGTCCTGATCCGTCGCAACTAACAGAGAACTTTGCGAACAGAGGGAATCTCAAGTTTTTCGAAGCCATTGATAATTGCGACAGAAATAACTACGTCGCAGAATGGGCCATCAAAAGACAAGCTGCGAGTCAAAGTTGTTCGGTTGGCCCATTCTTGGGCAGATGTTTGGGATGTGGCGTACGAGCCGTTATATGAATTTGTTGTGAACGGTTCGCAGTGGATTCCAGCGAATAGGTACAACTCAAATCAGGGCGGGCTTGTGGTTTTTTGCAGTGAAGCTCAAATTAATGCGGCTGTTATGGAAACAAACGAATGGGCCGAAGTGCTGAAGGAGCGTGGATATGCAGATATCAGCCAGGCGTATGCTAGCAGGCTAAGTGGGCTCGTTGTTCAATCTGAGTAAAATCGAGAATTCATTTGGTTCTAGAATTTCATTGTTATATCAAACAACCGAAACGCGCATGAGCTCCCTCGGCGCACCAAATACTTCGTCCGCAAACGGGCACAGTGTAAGTGCGAACATCGGAAAGTTAAATCCTGGAAGATAACAATGGACCAGGCGCCCTTCGTTCTATTTGCGAAAATTATGACGAATATCACGCAAATCCCGCATAAGCATCACTTCAAGACATATCAAAATACTTTTCGCAACGATGTGTTTTTAAACGCAGTAACCGCTCCACCGTTTAACTTCTCCTCCAACGACGCGATGGAATGTCTTGGAGGGTTGTTGCTTGCTCAACTTATCGTCAATGTCGAAAAGCCCCTGAGTGTAAATATTGAAAAAGGCCCATTTGTCGTTAGCGCTAAGGGAAGTGTTGTCTTGCGGGACGTCTCGGGGAATAGGATCGACGAGCGCCCACCGCAAGCTGTCTTTTCCGATCGTAACACAAAATTGAAGACGGGGATCATTTATTTGGACCGTGATTCCTCTGGTACTTTGAGTCTCTGTCAGCCGACAATGGAGGTTTTGTTCTGTTGCGCGATCGGGGAAAAGGTTTGGCAAAATTTTCTTCGCTTGTGGGTGGACGCGATTGTAATTTACCTATGGCAGTTCCCAAACCTAACGAGGGCGGACCCGACATCGCTCTTAGCGACAGAAACAACATCGTCCTCATCGAACCTGGCGGCTGTTCAGGGCGAGGAGATGTATCCGCTGCTTGTCAAAGACCGCATTGTGCGGCTAAAGTCGTATTCGCACGCGTTTACAGGAGCTGCGATGGTCGACTGGATTCTACGTCACTCTTCTGTTGTTACCCGCGAGGAAGCCGTATTCGTAATGGACGAGTTTGTGAACCAGGGCTGGATCGAGAACGTCAGCGACGAGGTCTCGCGCGACAGCTCGAGAGTTATTTTCCGCTGCACCGCACTTGGCGCCCGTACCGCAGGGTGGGACGATGTTCCGACTATCGGGGGCTTCTTTGCGCGTAAAAAGAGCGAGGCAGTTCCCACACGCCTAAGCACTGCATTCGATGCGCGAGAGGCAAACAGTCCGCGGCTTTCAGAGCTTGCTAATGAGGCTTTAAACAGTTGAGTAACACTTCTATCGCCCCTAGTTTGGTCGCTACTCACGTTGCTGTTTGCTCCAGAAAACGGACCTTCGTCCAAGTCGATGACCAGCATCTCCAATCCTCAGAGTCCGTCCGCAGAAGCACCTAATGTTTTTGACGAGCTGGACTGGGAATCCTGCCACACGAAGCTCATTTCAATGGACGGCTCCAAGGGACGAGCCAAGGAACCAGGTGGAAGCATTTCTGGGCCGTCCACGCCAATGGCGGGTCTACCGATTGATGGGCAGTCATTATCTCCGATCGCTAAGATTGTTTCAGCATCGCGACCCAAAGTATTCGCACTCAAGAAGCAACTGGCAGCGGAAACTCACAAGGACGCTTCAGACCTTCTGCCGATGGATTCAAATACCGAACGTGATCCAGCAGTAACAAAATTCACTGACCGAATACGGTCACATTTCCTTCGTCTCCGTGTCATCATAGACACGCCTGGACTGTATGAGCAGTTTCGGAGATACATGTACTTCATGTTTTCGCAGGAAAACTTGAACTTTTGGAAGGACGTAGATGCGTTTCGTCGATTGTATGCTCCTGGAGCCACAGTAGTTCCTGGGCAAGCACTTTCATTAGACACCGAAAACACTGCGCCGGTAACATCTCAGATTGTTGCACACGCAATGGCAATGTACTTGAAATACATAGTAGACGATGGACCCTACGAAATCAATGTCGGCCTTGTGCGCAAAAAAAATATCACGAACGTGATCGCAACTGCAGAACTGATGCCGTTTTTCGAGCTTGTTGACAGTGACTGCATTGTCAATGAAAAACAGATCAACCCTGAAGCAATCTTGCTGGCTGGTGCAGGAAACATGCTTACTTCAAGAATCGCAATGATGGAGAAAGAAAAGGAAAAAGAGGGGGGTCTTGGAATCACTGCAGCTCTGTTTGATGTTGCCGAAAATCATATTTTCACTTTGATGGCTACAGACTCAGTTCCAAAATTCATCAAAACCAGAGCATACCATGACACCGTTAGCAATCTCATCAAGAGTGGGGCACTTCAAATTGGAGGGAAAATTGGGGAGAAAGAATGTGGGGAAGTAGACGATGACGAATTGAGTCAAACTGCTTCAGTCGACTTGGCGAAATTCACCCATCTTCAGAGAAAGAACACAATCGGGTCCGAATTCGACAAAATTCCTGAGGTATCGGAATTGAGTGCTTCAAAAAATCAGATCCCGCAAATCTAGTGAGAGTGAGATAAATTTCGGACTTAAGTTACGGTGCATTCGTTTTATGGTGTAGTCTTTCATAAAATTTGACCCTTAGTGTCGCGTACCGCACTTTACCCATGGGAAGTCACATTGCTCCTTTAAAAATTGACTCCCCGTGTTGCGTGCTCAATAAAATTATTCAACTTTGATTGACGAAAATGCCCTAAAGAATTCAAGTTTTGAACAGTCCGAAAATCAGCAAAAATTTCATCGTGGGACGTATCTCACTTCGGCTGAGGTATAGTCTCAACCAGTGCCTGTACTTACGACGAAGGAAAAGGTGCTTGCACCAAAACTCATACTGGCGAATTATCGTCGCATTCTACCTGCGGTGCTACTTTCTTCTTCTTCTTTCATTAGAATTTATCACTGTTGCGGGTGGGGTGTTCTTGTGGCGTGTTGTCATTTAAACCGGTATTGCAATGTTTAAATTCAATAATTTTACCTCCTGCAATCGCTTTGCAAATGCGTAATAATGACCCTGTCAAACTATAGACATCCAGATATTGATTCAATTCATTGGAAGAAACGGTTGCTTGCGATTGGAAAAACACAAGTCATCTGGCTTTTTTGAAATAAATGCGGTGTGTTTTGACACCGATTTTGATCGCAGATTATTTCGCCAGCCAAGTCGGTGACATCGATTGCAAGGTCCTTCTTCTTCT